>ML815701.1:64480-89902 GCA_009831015.1 Picea engelmannii
TTCTTGGTATCCTTACATCTAATCCAACTTCATGATAACGCATGCTTGCAATATTTGGTTGGTTAACGCCTTGATTATTTCTAGGGGATATATATATTACAATATATTAGAATATTACAATGTAAAAGTAATGCCATATTACATTGTAATATGGTATTACCATAATACATTACAATGTAATATGGTTATGGTATGCCATATTACAATGTAATATGGTAATACCATATTTCATGTAAAAAAAAAATTTTAAACCTACAGTAATCGTCACAATATCGACAGACTTTTGTCAGAATTTTTTTACCATAACCGTTGCTATAGCGACGAATTTTTGTTGCACTGTTCCACGAAGTTTCGTCGCATATACAGTAAGTCCGTCGTAAATATGGTTTTGAGAAAGAGCACGCGTCAATATTACCACGAAATTTCGTCGCAATTTTCGATGAAATTTCATCGCACATTCAGCAGCTGCGTCGCAAGTTATTGGCTTGGCACATTTCTTCGTTGGTATTGCGACGAAATTGTGTCATAATTGCGACGATGAAGAAGGTTAACCAATATTGAAGTTGTTGACACGTGGCTAGCTAATTCCGTCGATGTTTCCATGCACACCTGGATCATGGATATAGCGAGGAAATTATTACGATAAAAAAAAACTCGGCGTTTGTGGAAATTGCGACGGATAAGTGTGGCAATATCAATGAACAACCGTCGCAAATTTGTTCATATGTACTAGTGACTCAACGTTGGGAAATCTGCCCTTAATAATATGAAAAGTACTCAAGAAATGGTGGAACAAGCTTGCAAAAGGTTGTGGTGGGCATCATATGACCTAATAGAACAATTTAGAATGGAAACCATGGAAGATTTAGAAAAAGTAGGGTCTTCTTACACAATGATAGAAGATATAGAAAACAGAAGCAACCTAAGCAGAAGAGCCATTGATGCAACAAAATAAATTGACATGCAAATGCTAGAAAAGAGGATAATGAAACCAAATCAATTGATTATGTTAGTTGGTCACTTCATAACACAAACAGAGGAATCCTTAAAGATATAAGTGGTGGCCCCTATTCGTGACAATGAAATCGAGCTTTAGAAAATGTAGGTGAGTAGAATGGAGACCATACTAGAAGATTTCAAGTTGTGGAAGAACTTCAAAGATCAAATGCAAACACCCAAAGGCACTTGATCAATGTAATCGATATCTGTATTTTGATAGCTTTTGTAATTATTGTAAGAATCCCAATCGGGAAGGTGAAATGAAGAGTTATAACTATCATCTGATAGAGTGACAGTTACAGGATACGAAAATCCCCTTCCGCATATTTTATAAAAGGGATGGATGTAACAAGAAAAGGAGTTTTGAACTTTGTGTTTGATGGAATGTACTACTACTCCTAATTTAATGAAGAGCAAGAGGCATTTCAAGAATCTGGGATTGTGGTGAATGTATCTTAGACTATTCTTAATACATTTGTCGTAATTTGAGTATTGCAAGTTTCATTGTATGGATTCTTTCTGCAATTTTCTTGTATGCTAATATTATCATGGTTTTCGTAATTGAATGCAGTTATAATATTGTTGAAGGAAAATAACAATTAATTGTTAGTTTTTTATTATAATATTATTGTGCTTATTTCCCATTTGAATGTATGAATTTATTCCAATTCAAAAGGGCATTATTTAAAACTGTATTTAATCTTCTCTAGCTCACTCATGATCAAGATAGGGTTAGTTTAGTTTAGGATTGTATCTTAGAATAGCCATAGGTAGTATCATTTATATAAATTCCATTTTTAATTCATCTAAGAACCTTCGGTTCTCAAATTCATATTTATATATTTAAATTAGCTTGGCAACCAGACCAATATACTAGTCAAAAACGCTACCCCAAATGAGAGTGAGTCTAATTGGGACTTACCATCCGGTGTTCTCCCTTACCTACTTGATAGTGCCTTTTGGACTCATCAACAAAAATTGTGCTAGAAGGAGGGTTGTTGAACTGAATGGTTGTTAACAAAGCTCAAATCCCTACCCATTCTATTCCTCTCATTAACACCACCCAGTCAAGTAGCTCCCATTCACTTAATCTTGCTTACTCTTCACATCCCTCATCATACTCAATGAACACACCCGCTCAAGTTACCACCCAACATGTGCTTATTCATTTTGAACCCAATTTGTTTGCCTCGAATCTACCCCATTACATTATACCTAAACTCAATATGATAATCAAAGAATCTTGTGAGTGTGTGGACCATGTCCTAACGAGACAGTGGAGTAGATAAACTGGAAAACCCCCCATTTATTAATCAGTGTCTGAAGTTCAGGAAAATTCCCAAAGCAAAGACTTTTTCTTTCCTAATTCTTTCACATATCAAGAAAACTCGACCGTCGAAACCCCAGAGTATCACTTGGCTCCAACTCTGCAGGACCTTTCGAAACCGTTTGATTTTGAACTAGAACATTTCTTACTCATTGATGTTGGTGGTGTATACCTCCCTCTCCACCAAACTCCCCACCTCTCACGCCAAGGAGTGAACCCAAAGAAAATTTGGAAGACGAAGACAAACCTGAAAGTGATTCGGAAGGAGAAGAGAAACTAAGACTAGTTTTGTATAACCCTCAAATCAGAGATAGAAACAACCCAAACCCCCCAACTTATCAACCTTGGGTAGTACCTGTTGTAGTAATCATACCCAGACAACTCCATGACATGCCTAAACATCCCGAAAAATTCCCACCCAAGTTCGACCCATACATAAAATATTATGTTGAAGACCATGTTAAGAAATTCTTATTGGCAATAAGGCTCCATAACATTTGACATGAAGATTTCATTTATCCATTGTTCCCTCATATATTTGAAAATAAATCTTCAACGTAGTTCTTCTCTTTAGAATAAGCCTCTAGTACTAGTTGGAGAACATTTGAGACAATTTTTCTTAAAAAAATCAGGGAAGACAAACACCAGCTACTTTAGTATTAGATCTCTCAAGAATTAAAAATGGACGCTAAACAAAAAGTCAAATATTTTAATCAACGCTTCCTTACAATATTGGAGTGAATCCCTCAAGTTTCTAAACCCGATGAATATGTCACCATTGATTTCTATACTTCATCTCCACCCATGTCCATAGTGATGTTTGTTAAAAATGTAGAGAAAGCTACTATGGAAGCCACTTTTCAGGAAGCCCTCAAAACTGAAAAGAATATTTCAAGTTTGAAGGGAAACTCTAGGGCCTACTATTCAAAGGATAAAGCTAATTCTAAGACCATGGCCATTGTTACCAATCCCTTGAAAGAAAAGAAAGATACCAATTCTATGGACATGGAATCCCTCCATAGAATTGCCAAGAAACTATCCAATGAACTAATTGATTTGAAGAAGAATAGTGGAGAAGGCTCTTATAATCCCAAGAAATTTTTTAAGTTCCAATCTAAGAAAGACAAGAGCACTTCTCCCTTCAACAAAACAAATCCTTCTCCATCAGATGGGATTAATATGGAAGACATTGTCCAATATATACAACATTGGGATACAAAAAAATTGACTGAATCTAAATATGATGAAGAGGGTGAAAATGAACAAAAGGATCAATCCCAAAAAGTTGATGAATCAACAGAACAACAAGTTAATTATTTTTGGGACATCTCATATGGAGTGGGAGAAGAGGAAGAGATAAAGGAAATACATATGTCTCAAAACGTTGTGACCACTAGAAGTGAAAGCAAAAATACTTCCTTTGATACCCCTACTTTTTTCGATCCTCCTAAGACTACACCCCATACCCGATAGGGCACCAATAATGCTTTCAAACAAAGTTTTCATTATACTATGGTACTGTTGACACTTGAATCTGTTAGGACTGAAATGAAAACCTCATGAGGATATGAATCCCTCCACGTTTTTAAAGAGGTGGTACTCCTCTTTGTCTGAAAGATATATCTATGATTTCTTGGATTAGGAGAATTCTAAGGCAACAAACCCTAGATCTTTATTGCTTGAATTTATTTAATGAAATGGTCTTCAATAACCTAATATAATATCTATGTGCAACAATAAGTCTCTTTACAATAAGAAAATATTGAAGGAAGGCTTCAACATCATAATTTATTTGTGATCAACATCACATACACAATCTTCTTAATCATATATAAATGCATCCATGTCGTCTTCACAAGAAATAGGAGAGAATAATTTGATCATCTCAAATAATTTTAAAAGAGTACTACTATCAATATCAAAAGAGAATTTGATAGGTCAATCTCAAATACCTCATACTTAAGACTCAAAGTTACAAGATACAATCGAAATCAACCTCAAAGCAATTCTTTGTGGAGTTTATTCATGAAAAATGTTCTTCATTACAAAATCTTTGATAGTCATGTATATGTATGTAAATATTCCATGTAAATATTTTGGAAGAATACAAGAAGGACAGTCAATAACTCAGCCTTGTGCCCAACTCAGAGACTCAAGCATAAGGCTATGAGAAATGGTGTAGAAGAATAGAAAGAGTGGAGAAGATGGAGATTTATTTTCCTTGATCAGAATCTTGGTTGTGTATTCATGGTTGTATCTTCTTCTTCCTATGATATTCTTCCTGGCCCCTCTAATAATTCTGATTATTGGAACCTATGATGAAGCCCTTCTTCTCCTTTTAAAATGAGATCTTCTAACTACTTGAGTAGTTAGGATTTTTTCCTCTCTTGAATTTCCCATACAATTCTTTTATTGAAGTATTCTCTTCAATTAAATCCTCATTAAGTTATCATTAATGAACTTACATTGTTAATATATGCTATTCAAAATGGGTCCCTTTCCTTTTTTAATAAAAGTTTTTAAATAAACTTTTATTTTTAAAAATTCAATTAATTGCCCTTTTAAAGAGGGGGACTATGTTTTAATTTCCTATAAGTGATAGTCAACCTTTTTTCCATGGAAATCACTTCATATGTGATCTTCATCATCTTATATTTCCAACAATATAAAGTTTTCCCAAATCCATCTCCTGGATCTCAAGATATGAGCTCGTGAAGTTGAGTCGTCACGCAGGCCCATTAAAAAACGAAGCTAACTAATATTTTAATTTATGGGGATAATATAGAAACTTTAAATCCTTGAAACCTATACTATCATATTCTTCATCAAAATACCTTTCCAACGGTATAAATTTTGCGTGATTCCGACACCTAGAGCTCAATTTATGGCCTATGAAAAATCGTGACTCAACCATCGTCGATCAAAATGATGGGAAAATATGGGACCTTCGATGAATTTTGTGCTCCTCCTTGAAAATTAGACCTTTTTTTGGTAAATTATCATCCCACATGCATGGGATTACATGAATTTTAATAGCATATAATATTAAGTGTATCTTACACTAAATGATAAATCAAAGAGATAAGATTATGGAGCTTAGGAGGATTTGACCTTCCCTTAAAAAATTGATTAAATAATAACTATTTTGACCAAAATTATCCCAGTCAACAACCAGTGGTACATCTAGTCAACATAATAAATCATCCAAGCAAATGTCACCACATGTCATCCAATAGTGATGCGTCATGTGTCTCCTCTCATAAGTTTCCATGTGTCACCACCCATTAAATACCATGTGGCACCATTCCTTGATCGCCATGTGGCACCATTCTTTGATCATTATGTGGCACCATTCCATGCTTCCAAGTGTAATCTCTTCATAGGTTTCCATGTGGAAGTATCTTATTGGTTTGGAAATGAAAAAAAAAAAAAAAAAATTAAAGGTATAAGGATGAAAGAGGGAGTGAACAAAAGTGTAAGTGAGAGGGGAGGGTAGTTTGTAGGTGTCGGAAGTGAGGGGGGAGAAATAGGGGTAGCAGAGATACGGATTTATGTAGGGTGAGGTGGGGAAGGGTATTTTGCAGGAAGCAGTCTCACATGGTGAGGGATTGAGGGAGGTGAGGGGGTATGGGTGAGGGTGAGTCTGCGAGTCTGAGAAAGTTTAAAATTAAGCTAAGTATAGAGTTAGGGGGTGAGTAAAGGGAGTGGAGTGGGTGAGGGGGTATGGGATGAGATTTTAAGTGAGGGGGTAATTTGAGGGGAGAAAAAGTGAGGCAGGTGGGAAATGTAGGTCGTGGACTCTTGGGGTGAGGTAGTGAGGGAATATGGGTGTGGGTGTGTCCGCGAGTCCACTAAGGACTAAAAAAAAACTAAGTGTGGAGATGTGTAGACTAGTGGAGTGTGTATGGGAGGGGAGAGGAGGTATAAGGAGAGTGGAGATTTCAAAAATAATTTAAGTGTGGGATAAGAGGAAGAGAGTTTAAAAACTAAGTAAAAAGGGTTGTGTACCAAGAAATAAACATGATTCCAAGACAATTCATGGTTCCAAATTCCAAGAAAATTTAACTTTTCCTCACGTTGAAGAAGCGCCTTTTCACTGCTTAAACTTTAAACCTGGATATCTTGAGCATACAAACTCGTATTTTCAATCCAAAAAATGTGTGGAAAATCTAAGACTAAGGGCTATGCAATTAACTTATAATAGTTCAAAATTTTTCATCTTCCGATATCATTTTTGTTTTATTATTCCAGGAGCGGGAACATACAGGTGACCAAATTTTGGTAAATAGGTACCGAAGTTGGAATACGATTTCTTGGAATATCTTAAGAGAACTAAGATTAATGTTTCTTTGTTTGAAATTATGAAGATTCCCCAGATTCAGTAAAATTTTATTAGAACTCTACAAGGTAAGATTGCCAAAAGCTCCTAAGAGATTAATGTGGGAACATAGAAGGGGACAAGTAAAACTACCCCATATGACGATACCAATGCACCAAAATATAGGTGGTTGTAAATGTTTCTCTATCTAGGAAAAGGTAAAGATCTACCACTCCTCCCCTTTTTATCACTTTTTATATTTTAAATAGAAATGTCCATAATGGTATGGTGGAATCAAGTGCCTCTTCCAATGTAATGCCTCTCAAAGTTTGTGAAAAAACAAACGTCAAGCCTGAAGAGTTTGATATTCAAATCATACAGCTTCACAAGACCCGAGTTAAAGTAATAGGAGAGCTAACAAATTTTTTGATCATGATGTACTCCAATCCTGAAATACATCAAACCATTGACATTATAGTTGTGGATATACCTGATACCTATGGTATGCTCCTAAGCAGAGACTAGTCCTCTATGCTTAAAGGATATTTTTCCACAGACTGGTCACACCTTTGGCTACCCTATAAATATAGGCTCAATCAAATCAAGATTGATAGAGAAAGATACATGAAACATGTGGTAACAGACTTGAACAACCCAAATGAGTATGTTATGTTTAATCATTCTATTCTGGGAAATTATTCCTGTGATTCATTTTTTGGGAATTACAGTGTTGAAATTTCATCTTATGTGAATTAAAGCATACAATCCGAAATCCTTCATTGCACTTAGATTGTTGAGCCCCACTGTAACATATCAGATACAACTAATCGTGACCTTGTACAATCTAACATAGTATTTAGTGACATATTAGAGGTTTTTGCTAACTACACTAACCACACTAATTCAGAAAGAAAAGAAAATCCTAAGTCCATACATAATATTAAAAGAGATCATAATATGTGGACTTTATTTTCCAATGGGTCAAAATATATTGAAGGTGCAGGTGCAGGTGCTAGCTGCATACTAAAGAATCTCAATGGCAAGAAAATTACAATAGCATGCAGGCTTGAGTTCCAATGCACAAATAATATTGTTGAGTATGAAGCCCTGCTACAAGGACTGAGAAAAGAAATTGACTTGAGAGTATACACGATCAAGGTATTTGGTGATTATGAGGTTGTCATAAGGAAGGTAAGGAAGACCAAACACTGCCTCTCTAGTCACCTTAAACTTTACCAACAAGAGGTATGGGAATTGATTAAGTCTTTTGATGCATTCAACATCAATCATATTCCTCACTTTTGAATTATGATGTGGATCTATTAGTTAATGTAGTCTTCAGGCTTATTCCTTATGAAAATTTATTGTCTGATACCTTTTCTGTGGAATTACTCTACAGACCTTCGATACCTGATAACATGACCAACTGGAGAGTTTTTTATGATGACTAGCATATTATAAATTTCCTACAACTTGAATGTAGCTTCAAAGACTCCATAATTGATGAAGATTAGTGTGATCGAGAAATGAATGTAGATGTTCCTGAATCAACTTATCGAAAAACATAGCAAAACATAATCAACCCGATAAATAATATCCCTAAGAGTGTGGTAAGACTGCAAAAGCTCTATGACCTTCAGGATAATTTTAAGAAGGTAACCAATTGTAAGACCAACATCTCATCAATGCAATTTGAAGTGATCAATCTGGGAACAAATAACACACCTCAGAACATCAACCTCATAAATAATTGTTCCTCTTGAGAAAAGCAAGCCTTCATAAATTTGTTCAAGGAATACAAAGACATATTTACTTGGACATATGTTGATCTTAAGACATGTTAGCACATAAAGTTGTCATGGGTCATATGTAGTTATTGTTAAGACCTAGGTCTACACCTCTGTCAAGTCTCTCTTTTTTGCATACCTTCCTATAAGTTTTTCCTCTTCTGGTTGATAAAGTCAGGCCGGTCAAGTATGTTGTAAGTGTAAATCCTAACCTTGTACAATATCTACTGCAAACAGATATTCAGAAAAGAATAGAAAAGATACAATGGAAAATACAAACATTACACAGAGATATTTCCCCTGGAAAACCAACATATTCTATATTCATTCATTGTGTTACAATGTTTACAATACAAAATACATATAGGATCCAGCGGCATCCAAAACCCTAACCCAATGACCTGGATTAGTCCAAAACCCTATTTCCTTAACCAAAAATAGAAAAACCATCAGCAAAAACCATGTGCCGAAAAACCGCCTAAATACATGACACATTTCCTGAGGCAGATGTCACATTTACCGAGGCAAAAAATTTACACTACTACTCGTGCAAAGAATATAATACATACCCAACAGTAAGCACAGGGAAAAACCATGAGAAAATGTAGCATTCGAAGTAGTCATTTTCGGGTTCGAAATACAAGCAAGTAGCGGGTTCAATTTTCAGTCGTCAGATCAATGGTGCATATCGATCCCGCTATGAATGAGCATCTTTGCATTGCAGGGATCGGGAAGGAAATTAAATTTTGTGCAAGTTGTGAGCCCACAATCACTCAGGATCATCGATCTTCAAGCAAGTTACATGTGTCAAGAGATCTCATACTTCAGGAGGAAGCAAGAAGAAACTGAGTGAGTAAAGGAATCCTGAGGACCCAAAGGCCATAGTTCATCTAGACCATCCATCAACGAGGACACACATATCCATATCTAACACTTCAGAGACTTAGCACTCCGGAAGGTTTACAGAGCGAAGCACTAGAGAAAGAATTTCCCAAAGTCTCGAAGTGAATCTCGATCTCCAAATCAAGAGGACACGTGGAGGCAGATCTCAAACTTTGGAGATACTTTTGGAGATACAACACTTCAGAGGTTTGTAAGAGCTATGCATTGAAAAGGCTCGAAGACCGAACTCCCAAAGTGAATCTCGGTTGTCCAAATCAAGAGGCCACACTGTGCTAGATATAACACTTCGAAAATACAACAATTCGAAGGATTGCATGAGCAAGTAGAAGAAAAAATCTCGAAGCCCAAACTCTCGAAGTGAATCTCGGCCATCCAAAGCAAGAGGACACGTGGAGGAAAATCTCTCACTTCAAAGATACAACACTCTGGAGGATTGTAAGAGCTATGCATTGAAAGGGCCCAAAGCCGGAACTCCCGAAGTGAATCTCAACCATCCAAATCAAGATTCCACGCAATTCCAAATCTAACACTTCTAAAATACGACACTTCAGAGGATTGCGCTAGCAAGAAGAAGAAAAAATCCTGAAGCCCGAACTCCTGAAGTGAATCTTGGTCATCCAAAACAAGAGGACACGTGAAGGTAGATCTCTCACTTCGTAGATACGACACTCTGGACGATTGTAAGAGCTATGCATTGAAAAGGACCGAAGCCCGAAATCTCGAAGTAATTTTGAACTGTTGATATTTGCAGCAGGAAGCAGGGCCCATCCAAGAGCGACGTGTGGCAACAAAAGCAGGGCTTTCCCAAATCGCAGATTGCAATAGATCAATGGCCACATTTTATTGCGAGGACGAAACATGCTTGAATGTTAAAATTCTAGAGCGATCCCACAATTGAAACCATGGTATAGGGGAAGAGGTACATGGAAGTTGGTGGTGAATTAAGGGGAGATAAGCAGTGTGGATTCAAACTACCCTTGGCAACCTCCTCAATCAGGTGCTTATATAGGGCCCAATCTGAGAGCAGCTCATGGAAACAAACTAGGCGTTAGGCCTCGTTCTGGTCTCGAGGAGAAATCAGTCAACGAAAGAAGGATTGGTGGTTGAATCATCGATTACCTCCTTAAATGGAAGCATGGGGGGTCTAGCCGAGGAGACAAAAGACTTTCAGTCCGAAGTACCATAGAGGTAGTTTTTCCTTCACACCCATACTGACCAGAGTTTCCTTCTGACATAAGGAATAGGAAAGACAAGAGAAGACAAACGAAACTAGAGAAGAGGCTCCCAAGAAACAAGATATGCCTACAGTTTTGATTATAAATACATCGGAAGAATGATATGAAAGAAGGAGGGGGATTCGGCCCAATATCGGCAGGAGGTTTTGAGAAATGTTTATCACTGTGTATTTCAGTTTATAAGCTAGAGGGGCATGTAGTTGTAAATTATATTGTTATTGAAGATTCATATGAGTTGTTTCATCAGATTTGTCTTCTATGTTCTCTGTTCTATTCTTCATCTTATCTAAATGTAATTGTTGATTTTAAGGATTAAACTTTTCCTTTGATTGATAGATTATTGATGCGGTAGAGGATCTATTGTAAGATTTCCTATCTATCATTGTTTATTGTTCAGACACATCTAAATTCTCTTCGCAGAGAGGATCTTTGCTTAGTGAATATTCGTCTTTATGTTATTCTCTTATTCTTCTCTTCATCATTATACAAATCGTGTCTGATAGGGAGCTTAAATGCCTTCATTGAGCAGATTGTTTATGACTCCATAGCCCAATGGTCCATCACTGATCTGCAGTGATATCTGTTATCTTTTCCTTTCTTTAAAGTATTGTTGATCCACCTACTCAACCATTTCAATACATTTACATTTCGATGGGAACTGGGATTATCCTCTTGTAGTCTGAGGGTGACTCTTAGTGATAACAAGACCTATGATACAAATATCATTCAACATTTCATTCCTATGAAGCTGCAAACTAAGCCTTTTCGACAAAAGTTGAGGAAAATGTTAGAAAAACATGATCATGGAGCATTAAAATAAGACAAATGTGAAAATAAACACAAAAGATACACAATACAATAGAGACACATATATATGTGGTTCACCCAGTGTGCGATACGCCCACCAGAGAAATCGTCAAGTCCTTCCCTTTTATTATCCATCAAAATGAAGGGATACAACCTAAAACACACCCACTATAAATTCCTCTTCTTTCTCTCAAAGTCTCCTCTTTCATAATACAATATTCAAAAAAATACATAGATGTATTACAATTCCTCATAAAAGAGGGTTTCCTTCTAGGGAAAAAAAACCTAACATAACTTCTATCGTCAAATCTGCGACCTTATAATGAACGGTCTAGATTGACTATGAAATTACAATGTTTTACAAGGAATGTTTTTCCAAAATTTCACTTCGGTGGCGCTTCCCCCGACAGAGGGGTCTACAAAAATTGTCGCCACCCCCTCTGGACCCCCTGGCCACAATTTTTTGGGGGAAAGACCCCCCACAACCCCCCGTTAGGGAACGGGGTCCAAGCATGGTTGAAACAAACCTCTGAATCAAGAAGATAAGAATGCTCCACAACCAACAATATCCCACTTGGAGATTGATCACAACAACACCATTGTTGTTGTACCTATTGGATTATGACCCACCTTGGACCTAGAAAATTTATCATCTTCACTTTCATGCTTGAAGACCAACTAAAACTGAGAAGGAACTAAGTTTCTCCCTGGTTACTCCCTTTGTTAACATGTCTACAGGATACTAGGTAATATGTATATTTTCCAACTTTAATTGTCCATCTTCCAAGACAGATCGTATGAAATGGTACCTGAGATATATATGCTTAGTATTATAATGGAAGGTCGAGTTCTTTGCAAGATGAATGTCACTCTCATTTTCATAATACAACCTATTATTCTCGTGCTTCTTTCCCAATTCCTCCATAAACCTATGTAACTGAATCATCTCTTTACTAGCCTTTGTAGCAACAACATACTTTGCTTCCGTTGTTGAAAGTGCAACAACCTTTTGTAGTTTTGAAATCTAACTTACTGTTGTTCCACCTATAGTAAAAACATACCCTGTGGTGCTCCTCTTGCTATCTTTATCATCTGCCATATCTTAATCAACATATCCTTGTAGAATAGTGTTTGAACCTCCAAAACACAATGCATGAGTAGAAGTACCTCTCAAATACCTGAGAATCCACTTTACTTCCTCTCAATGTTCTTTATCTGGATTTTTCATATACCTACTCATAACTCCCACTTCATGTGCAATATTTGGTTTTGTGCACACCATAGCATACATCACGCTGCCAACTGATGATGAATAAGGGACCATGTACATGTATTCTATTTTCTCCCGTGTCTTGGGACACATTTCCTTGGTTAATTTGAAATGCCTAGCCAAAGGTGTACTAACTGGTTTTTCATTCTGCATTCTAAACCTCTCCAACACCTTCTCTATGTACTCACCCTGAGACAATGTCAATTTGCGATTTTTTCTGTCTCTTATTATTCTCATACCAAGTATTTTCTTTGCAGCACCCAAATCCTTCATCGCAAATGAATTATCTATTTACTTCTTGAGTAGAATTATATCCTTCATATTAGACCCTGCAACAAGCATGGCATCTACATACAATAGCAAGATAATATAGCTTTCATTTTCTATCCTTTTAAAATAAACACAGTTATCATAACGACATCTATTATAACCTTGTTATGTCATAAACCTGCCAAACTTTAAATACCACTACCTTGGAGCTTGCTTTAGGCCATACAAACTCTTCTTCAACCTACATACCAAATTCTCCTTTCCTTTGACCTCATACCACTGTGGTTGCTGCATATAAATCTCTTCCTCCAAATCCCCATGGATAAAAGTTGTTTTTACATCTAATTGTTCAAGATGCAAATATTATGCTGCCACAAGACTTAAAATAGTCCTAATTGAAGTCATCTTAACAACAAAAGAAAATATTTCATCAAAATCTATACCTTTCTTTTGTGCAAACCCCTTTACAACAAGTATATCCTTGTACCATTTTTTTCTTTCATCTTCCTCCTTCAACCTATAAACCCATTTATTTTGCAATGCTCATTTTCTTGCAGGAAACTAAACCAAGTCCCAAGTCTATTTATTTACCAAGGAGTCCATTTCCGCTTTCATGCCTTGCTCCAACTTCTTTTTAATGTCTACCTGCATTGCCTCTTCATAACTTTCTGGCTCACCAGAATCAATTAACAATAAATAATACAATGAAGGAGAGTATTGTTTAGGGGTCTACTTGACTTGGTAGATATTGTAACAACACTTGCAGGAGTTTGGGGTACCTAATTCTCATGTTGTTGTACATTTTGATTTTCTGGTACCTTTGGAATTTATTTTTCAGTGATCTCATCAAGCACTGTGTATTATGGTTTTTCTTTTTCATGTTTCTTTCCCTGCAACTGATCTTTGTACATGACCTTCTCATTGAATATGACATATCTACTCCTAATGATTTTGTGATTTTCATAATCCCATAACTGATAACCAAAATCATTAACACCATATCTAATAAAGGTACACTTCTTGGATTTTTCCTCAAACTTTTTATATTTTCTTTATCAATATGGACAAATGCTTCACAATCGAAAGTCTTCAAAAAAGAATAGTTTACCTTTTTACCTGTCCATGCCTCCTCTGGATTTCCACCATCCAAATATCTTGAAGGTCCTCTATTTATTAAGTAAACAACAGTATCTACCCAGAACTGTAAGGGAAACCCATCATGCAATCTCATACTCCTTGCATGCTCCATGATTGTCATGTTCATCCTTTCTAACACACCATTTTCTTGTGGTGTTCCTAGAACCATTTTCTCTCTACAAATCCCATGGTATGAACAGTAATCGTCAAACTCCTTACTGCAATATTCACCTCCATTGTCTGATTTGAGACACTTAAACCTTTTTCATTTCTCATTCTCAACCAAAACTTTCAATTTTTTAAAAGTGTCAAAAACATCATATTTTTGTCGAATGCAATAAACCCAAGTTTTTCTAGTTGCATCATCAATAAAAGTAACATAATAACAAGAGCCACCAATATACGATACCTGAGTTGGTCCCCATACATATGTATGCACAAGCTCTAACCTTTCACTCTTATTTTCTTTCCTGACTCTGAGAAATCTGACTCTCTTCTATTTTCCATAAACACAATGCTCACAAAAATCCAAATCAATTTGTTTAAGATATGGATTTTTATTTTATTTTGTGAAGTATCTGCATCCCCTTATCAATCATGTGTCCAAACCTATGATACCACAGTGTTATATCCACTCATGTAGAATCTAAAGAGATAGAAGATACAATATTACCAATGCATAAATACAATGTACCTACCTTCTCTCCTTTTACTATGACCAGTGATCCTCTGGTGACCTTCCACGCCTTATCTATAAATCTAGATATACATCCTTCACTTGCCAACTTCCTTGTTGAAATTAGATTTTTACTTAAATCTAGAACATATCTTACCTCTTTCAACAACCATTGGTTTGCATTATTTTTTTTTATTTGTACCTTACCCATTCCAAAAATTTTGCATGGTGCATCATCACCCAAATGAACCTGTCCAAAATCTCCTTGAAAATAATATTGAAAATGTTTCATATCGGGTGTGTCATGAAATAAATCCCATGAATCTACTACCCAAGACTCATAAATAATATCTATAGAAAGAATCAAAGCATCTTGTAACACATCACCTGTTACATTTGCTTCATAATTTTTATCATGTTGTCCATCTCTTTGTTTCTTTCGAGCTTTGCAGTCTTTCTTCATATGTCCTTTCTTCCCACAATTCTAGCACTCTATATTTCCTAGTCTAGATTCAGATCTACCCTTCCTAGAATTCCCACAGTTCCCTAATCCCTTTCCTCTATCATTTTGTCTTCCCCTTTTCTCCATGGTCAAAGCATTACCTGATGTCTCACGTGTGATTTTACTTCTCATTTCCTCGCTAAGGATAACACCAACAACATCATCAAATTTTAAAGTGTTTGAACCAGAGACAAAGTTACTTACAACCATGACCAAGACATTCCATCTTTTTGGAAATGAGAATATGATTAGAAGAGCCCTCACCTCATCATCAAATTCCACTTTTACATAACTTAATTGAATAGTAACTATATTAAATTCATGTAAATGATCTACAATAGACCCACCTTCTAACATATTCATATTAAATAATCGCTTCATTAGAAATACCTTATTGGACGTCGAGGGTTTTTCATATAGTTTAGCCAATGTGTTCATCGGTTCCTTCGTCGTCTTTTCTTTTTAAATATTGAAAGCCACCGACGTTGCCAGGCTCAGTCATATCGTTTCTAGTGCCTTTCTGTCAAGAACCTTCCATTCTTCGTCCTACATGGTCGTCAACTTCTTTGTTATTCTGCTCAATGGTAGGAATAGATCCTTCTAATATAAACAATCGTCCATCTGCATCTTCCATAACTAGTAGTTTTGGCCATTAAAATTTCTCAAACCTAAACTTTCCATCTTCCGCCATTGCTCCCACTCGAACTAGGAACCCTCTTTTCATGTAAGTTATCTTTTTCTTTGATACCAGTTGTTAGAAAAACAGGATCGCAGAGCAATAAAATAATACAAATGTGGAAATAAAACACAGAAGATACACAATACAATAGAGACACAGATATACATGGTTCACCCAATGTGGGCTATGTCCACTAGAGAAATTGGCAGGTCCTTCCCTTTTATTATCCATCAAAATGAAGGGACACAACCTACAACACACCCTGTTGTAACTTCCTCTTCTTTCTCTCATAGTCTCCTCTCTCATAATACAATATTCACAACAATACACATATGTAATACAATTCCCTCATAAAAGAGGGTTTCCTTCTTTGGAAAAAACCCTAACATAACTTCTACCTTCAGATCTATGACCTTATAATGAATGGTCCAGATTGACTACAAAATCACAATATTTTACAAGGCAATTTTCCCCAAAATTTGCCAAAATTGTCGTTGCCCCCCCTGGACCCCCTTGGCGATAGTCCTGGGAGGGGGGGAAGCCCCCCCACACCCCCCATTATGGAATGGGGTCCAAGCACAACTGAAACAAACCTCTAAATCATGAAGATAATAAGGCTCCACAACCAACAAAAAATGCACCCAAGATTAGAGCCACAGGTAAAAGAAGAGATTAACAAGTTGTTAGCGGCTAGGATAATGTTCCCAGTCAAGCATACTCATTGGATCTCAAATATTGTACCTTTAAGGAAGAAAAATGGAGATATAAGACTCTATGTTGACTTTAGAAATTTGAATAAAGAAAATACAAGTATCCAGTGCCTCCCATGGAATAGATCTTTCAGTGTGTATTTGGGTCCCAAATGCTCTCATTACTAGATGGATTTTATGGTTATAACCAAGTCTTAGTTTCCCATGATGATCAATTAAAAATGCATTCCAAGCTAAATGGGGATCTTATGCTTACATGAAAATGTCATTTGGGTTAATCAATGTAGGAGAAACTTTTCAGAGAGCCATGGACATAGCTTTCAAGAGACTGATTAGTGATTGTGTAGTAGTATATCTTGATGATATCACAATTTTATCCAAGGACAAAACTGATCATATAACGCATCTAAGGAGAGTTTTCAACAGATGTAGAAGATATGGAATCTCTCTCAATCCCCCAAAATATGTATTTTTCATTGATGAAGGCAGGTTGTTGGGATTCATTGTATCTAAGGAAGGAATGATTATTGAACCTGAAATGATTGAATCCATTTCTAAAATGCATCCTCCCCATAATAAGAATTCTATGCAATCCTTTCTAGGAAAAATAAATTTTGTGAGGAGATTTGTTCCCAATTTTGTTGAAATTTTCAAACCCCTCCAAGATATGGTTAAGAAAGACACATAGTTCAAATGGGGAACTAAAGAGAAAGATTCTTTTGAAAAAATCAAAGCAGAAATAATTCAGGCTCTAACGATGATGAGCCATGATTTCCACAAAGATTTCACATTGTGCACGTTTTCCTCTGATATTGCATTTTTTGTTGTGTTGACACAGAAGAATCAAGAAATAAATGAATAACCCGTCTCATTTATGAGTTCTGGGATGCAAGGAGTATAATTAGACTATCACGAAGTAGATAAACAAGCTTATGTTGTTTTCAAGGCGATCAAACACTTCATACATTGATTAAATCTAAAAGTAAGGTAATTGTCCCCTACCTGTGAGGAATCTCTTAGTGCATAAATATTTGGGAAACAAAAGAGCCAATTGGATAACAACCCTTCAAGAATATGACCTTTAAATCAAACCTGCTAGAATTTTCAAAGGCCAAGGGCTCTGCAAACTAGCAGTTGAGTCAGCAAATAGAAATGCAAAAGAAGATAAATTTTACCAAGATCAAAATCTATTTGAAAGGGAAATCTATTATATACATGTCATCATTGACCAGTGGTATTGTGAGATGAAATACTACCTAACCCATTGGATAGCTCCACAATATTTGGAACCAAAGAAGAAGAGAGATCTCATATTTAAGTCTACACGGTATTAACTCATCCAAGTAGTGTTATGCAGAAAAAATTATGATGGTGTCTACTTGAGATGTGTGGAGAAATTAGAAGATGTTGATAAGGTCTTATCTGAACTTCATGACAGGCCCATTGGAGGACATTTTGGAGGTGACACTATGGATAATAAAGCACTCAGAGTAGGTTATTATTGGCCTACCCTATTCAAGTACTCTCATGCATATTCCTGGAAGTACCAATAATGTCAAAAAGAAGCTAGAAGAGAAAGGAGACCTTCTTTCCCTCTTCAACTAGTTATTATTGAATGTCCATTCCAATAATGGGGTTTGAATGTGATAGGGGAAATTAATCCCAATTCCTCTCAATTGCATAAGTACATCATAACAACAATTGACTATTTCACCTAGTGGACTGAAGCAATCTTGTTGAATATTGTCAATGAAAGCCAAGTGACATATTTTTTTGAATCTCATATCATTACAAGATTTTGTGTCCCTAAATCTTTAGTCTTTGATAATGCTAAATATTTTTCCTCTTTGAGATTAATTGAATATGCTTTGGAACAAAACATTAAAATTAAGTATTCAACTAATTACTATCCACAAGGGAATGGGATGGAAGAATCGACTAATAATATTATAACCAAAATCCTAAAAAGAACTATTAATGATCACCAAAGAAACTGGCATTTAGTGCTCCCTAATTCTCTATGGGTTGATAGAGTGACACCTAAATCCTCTCTTGGCAATTCCCCCTTTTTTCTGGTCTACAAACAAGAAGCAAATCAGCCTACTCATACCTTCTTACCTTCATTACAACTTACCCAATTTGTTCAAGATAAAGAGTGCCAATTAATGCAACAAAGGTTCAATATGCTTCTAAAACTTGAAGAAGATAGGGAAAAGGCTAAAGATAACATAATGCAACATCAAAGAGTAATCAAGAGATGGTTTGATAAATCATTTGTAAGAAAAAAAAATTACAAGAGGGTGATATTGTCCTTAAGTGGGATAGGGAAAATGAGATTAAAGTAAAGCATACAAAATTTCAGAAACTTTGGCTAGGTCCATTTCAAATCCATAACAAAATTGGACCAAGAACATTTAAACTCAAGAAATTGGAGGGAGACAAGGAGGATTTCCTTGTCAATGGACAAGTGCTTAAACGTTACTTCTCCTATTCACCTTAGATGATGTAGTTTTGTACATAGTAGGTTCCCTTTTATTTTTTGTAAATATTTTCAGAATCAATTTTTCTTTTTTCATTTTTCCATGTTGATTACTTACTTTACTATTGTAACAAAGCCTCTTCCAACTTGTCTTATTGGGGGTTGTGTTGCAAGCTAATTACTCAGTTTGCATGGGGATAACTACTCGAGTGACTTAGTGATGATGAAATACCTTGCATTTGGTATAAAAGGAATTAGGACATAACTTATCGTCACTTTACCTATAAAGAATTCATAATACTTTGTTTTCAAAGAAGCCCCATATTGTGTACAAAATAGATTCGAATGCTAAAATTGACACAAGATCTACTATTTGTGTGATCACTCTTACCTTCAGTTCATGAGTTCATAAACATGAATATGTGACAACAATAGTTGTGTCATGGATAATTCTTTTGAGATCCCCTACCCAATAAATCTGAAAACTTAATAGAAATTCATCTGGGAAGGACCCATGAAGCTAAAATACAGACTAAGACCTGCATATCAAAACAAATCTTGTATCACCATGCTTCCTAGACACCCATTATGCAGAAATGTTGCATATATTACAAATATTAAAGGTGAAATATAAAACTTAAACAACTGGGAAGTTGAAAGCACTAATGATTGTGTGGGAAGTACAAGTAAAGTTGTCGGGGCTATGGACTCTCACTGGAAGTAGGGCCATGCTCATATGATACCAAGGAAACTTCCTTGGGGATATGGATGCTCATTGATAGTGAAGCAATTCCAGGAGAAAATAGATGAGGAACACACATCGGTCTATAAATAGTGAGGAAAAGGATTTTGTGGCATCTCCCTCCTCTCAGAATTCTAAAATAAATAAAGCATGGTCATCCCTAAATCAACTCACATGAATTATCATGAAAATTATCAAGGCTATTATTACGTTCTTATCTTTCCAGAGAGAGCAGGTGTTGTGGGGTCCACAGTACAAATCAATGTGTAAAATTTCCAGCAATTATACAATTAAAGATATATGGTTTGAAGGTCCATCTGATATAGAGATAACTAGTTCTCCCAACAAGTCGCCATTTGTTGTGAGACACACAACAACCCACTAAAGCTCTTGAGTTTTAGTGGGTACCCCTCCTACCAAAATTTTGCAAGGTACTACTCTTTACTTACATTACTAGTTATTCACTTATGAGATGAAGGTTTGTACATAATCTCTGAAGTCAATTTGATGCAAAGTTTGTTGTGAGTACAAGAATATGTCATATAAGATCCTTCCTTATGTCCTCACAAGCCTTAAATATTTTCCGAAACAAAATCATCCACAATGATAAGCTCCAAAACCTTATCCATATGACCTCGATCAGATATCACTGACCCTTTGATTCCAAAACTTCATTTCTTCATATATCCAATCGTTCCAATGATGACATATTTACAATGTCATCGTCGTGAAATCTCAATGGGAACGTTCCCCTCAAGAGTTATCTCCTAAATGTTGACGATGATAATATTGCCTTGATAAACTATATTTTTATGCAAATTTCATCAAGGTATTGGTCCTCAAATTCACACAAGATAAAAATACCTTGCTACATACTAGTTGAGCCCCAAACCCTCATTTGCATTATAATATAATCTAAATATGAATACCATTGGTCATTAGGCGTGTACATGGCAGTTTAACAATGGCTTATCCTATTCAATGAAACATTTTTCGTCGTCAGAAGACATCATAGGCATGCTTTCTATTCTCCATATGAGACATGTCAATGATAATATGTCTTAAGGCCAATCATCAAATATCTAACTACAATATGATTCAATAGTAAAGATTAGTTTATCACCCGATGAAAAAATCAAGGTCTTCAAAAGTTAACCTTTTCCTTCAACCCTATAACAATAAAACCTTCTCGAATACAATTCCATGAAAAAAAAAATTGAGAGATTTAACATTGATTTCATAAATAATTGAAACTTAAAACATTATAAACTCACTACCCACCTTCCCCCCTTGGCACACATTTCGATAATACTAAGACAAAACACATCGTCGGAAGATATCATTACGATATCCACCTACAAACCTAGTGTTTTAATAAAATCTAACAACGATATGATCAGAGGAATCTTCCCCCGATCGACTCTACCCCAACAATGACATGATCAGAAGACCTTTTCCCTCTTTAATCTATCTCTTTTGCCATATGCCAATGGTAACGAATATTGGACTTCCCCTGAGAAATTTAAAGATGAATTGTATGACTCTGACCAAGTCAAAGATATAACATTATTGGTATTAATTGAACATGGTTTGGGGAAAATTTAAAATATAACAACCCTATTAAGACATAATAAACACTACGTTGTTCGCAAAGCTGATAAAACATGAACGTTGTGCCAGTACATGAACTAAGTAAATTCCACCGTGAACTGTAAATCTCGTGCTTTCAGGTACACATTTTATAAAGTTTGAGATTATTGTTATCTATAGCAAAGTAGAAGATGAAGTAAATTTTTATTGTGTGACAATATACACAGTTGAAGAAAATGTCTCGGATGGAGACCAGAAAAGTAAAGAACTAGGCATCTGTCAGGCCTTCCCCAATTCTAGGAAAAACTTCTTTTAATATTACCGATGTGAATAGCCATGATAGGAGGGAGAATTATGCAAGATACTGCAATATATATACAATGTGTTCGAGAATGAAAAGTATATGTCTGATGATGAAGACATCGACAAATACATAACTATCAGGAAAAGTGGCATCCATATTGTAGCAGCTCGCCCAATGATTTTTTCCTAAATTGATGTTGCAAGATCGTGTTTCACTCTTCTGCATAAAGAGACATCAATGATAGTCATCAATGATCACATCTCTCAAGTCTGAAGATATCAAGATTCAGTACAAAACCCTAGATCTCACGGTGTCACTAGATGAATCGTTTCTACATAAATTCGGAATCGATCATAAGGATTTTGAAACTTTGATGGAGGATTGGTTTGTAGATGAGGACTGACCAGTGAAAAAGGGAGAAATATATATTCTTGCACAGTACCTAAAGGATCCATACATATTTCTAAATGTTATGATCTGTAGGTTATACAATGAGAAGATAAGCACCCATTTCAGGCTAGATTGGTTTTCGATGGCATACACAATGGCCAAGACTGAGAAAGAATTCAATGGGGCCAACATATTATCCTTCAGTACCATGAATCAAACTTGGGAGGCCCAAGGTATGAAAAATCATTGCTTTTACATGACAACTTACCTCATAGATGCAATTTATGTAGTGCACAAGTTCCTTGCTTTCAATTGGGATTGGAATCCAAGCAGACCCCCAATTCATGTGTATTGTTCTCAGCTATGGGAGGTGAACTATAAAGAACACATGTATAATATCTATGATTACTTCCTATATCCTTTACACAAAGCCATTTTTGGGTTTCATCCACACCAAATATCCTCACGGGCTATCAAAGCTTTACAAGGGATAGAATATTGGTACATGAAGAAATACTACACCTATGTCAGGATATTTGGAGCCACAAGACCACCTCATTTGTTTCCAAAATATGTACCCGATAAGTTGTTTGCAAGAGAAGTATTCTATCAGATAGTAGAAAAGGGGGTCGTTGCATACTTAATTCAGAGAAAAATAAAAGATATTGGTCAAATTTCCCTCTACACATAGGCCAATACTTCTTGTTGAATAAGAAACATGTTGATAAGGAAGTTGAAGTTCTGAAAGAGATTGTTTATGTACTAGAAACAAGAAAGGACATGATGCCCAAAATATAATATAGGAGCATCTAAAGGTTGTCAAGATAGAACAACAAATAGTCCATAAGGTCAATTATGATGAGGATATATTCTGAGGAGCCTTGTATTTTGAAGAAGTATTAGATAGACTCCCAACTAACTTAGCCAAAGAACAACTTCATAAAGAAGAAGATGCATGCAGAGCTTTGGTTAAAAAATAGTTCAAAACACTACTCAAAAAAGATAAAGAGAAATGAGAGGAAAAGGAACTAGAAAGGAAGAAGAAAGAGGAAAAAATATCAAGGAAAGTGGATGAAGCTGAGGATAAGTACCAATAGAGAAAGAAAGCAGAAGGGGAGAAGAAATAGGTCGATATGAATAAAGGTAAAGATCAAGTTTAAGAGGGAAATGGAGAAGAAATAGGTAACCCCGGGGTAGAAAATAAAACTCAAGCAAATAAAGAGATTGAGATGAAGGAGAAAGTAGATGAGGAACAAACCCTTTTGGCTACTCAAGATAAGGAAGCCATGACAATTGAACACTTGCACCGAGAAGAATTGGAGAAACAGTTGCAACTACAGAAGAAAGAACTAAGTGAAGAGTATGAAAATGAGGCTAACTTTAACCAAAAGATACACTAAGAAGAGATAAAAAAGATTAAGGCCACACATGCTCAAGAAGTAACAAGGCTCTGAGGTGAACAATTGGAAATCAACAAATATAATGAGACAATTGAAGCACAAATTCAGAAATTGCAACGAGATAATAATCTCCTGGAAAAATTGTAGGATAAAACAAAAAAAGAATTGTAGTCCTGGAGATAATCAAAGAAAAAGCCACCAAATAAAATGAAGCATTAAGAGATATGAAAAAGAAATTATTCTTTGTATTGAAAAACATCCAAAAGAGTTGGTTGGATCACCTGAAAATAGGACAACAAATGAATATTGTGAAAGAAAAATATCAGAAAGTTCAAGGTTCATATGACCATATTATCAAATAACAAGGAATTTGTGATAACACTCCTAACACCTTGATAATATATATAGCCAAGCAGAAGTTCAAGGACTATATGTTACTCAACGCTGGGAAACATGCCCCTAATAATATGAAAAATACTCAAGAAATGGTGGAACAATCTTGCAGAAGGCGGTGGAGAGCATCAGATGACCTACTAGAAAAATTTAGAATGGAAACCACAACAGATTTAGAAAAAGAAGGGTCTTCTCACACAATGATAGATGTAGAAAAAAGAAGGAACTGAAGCAGAAGATCCATTGATGCAGCAAAAGAAGTTGATAGGGAAATTCTAGAAAAGAGGATAGTGAAACCAAATCAATTGATTTTGTTCATAACGCAAATAGAGGAATCCTTAAAGATAAAAGTGGTGCCCCCTATTTGTGACAATAAATTCGAGCTTAAAAAAATGTAGGTGAGGAGAATGGAGACAATACTATAATATTTTAGGTTGTGGAAGAACTTCAAATATCATATGCAAACACCCAAATCCACTTGATCATTGTAACCAATCTCTATATTTTGATAGTTTTTTTTAATTATTGTAAAAATACCAATCAGGAAGGTGAAATGAAGAGTTGTAACTGTCATCTAACAGAGTGACAGCTATAGGATATGAAAATCCCCTTCCTCATATTTTATAAAATGGATGGATGTAACAAGAAAATGACTTTTTCACTTTGTGTTTGATGGATTGTACTATTACTCCTAATTTAATGAAGAGAAAGAGGCATTTCAAGAATCTGCGATTGTGGTGAATGTATCTTAGACTATTCTTGATGCATTTGCCCTAATTTGAGTATTGTGAGTTTCATTGTATGGATTCTTTCTACAATTTTCTTGTATGCTCGGATTATCATGGTTTTCTTAATTGAATGCAGTTATAATATTGTTGGAGGAAAATAAAAACTAATTGTTAGTGTTTTTGATAATATTATTGTGCTTATTTCCCATTTGAACGTATGAATTTTTTCTAATTCAAGAGGGAATTATTTAAAATAGTAGTCAATCTTCTCTAGTTCACTCCTGATCAGAATAGGGTTAGTTTACTTTAGTATTGCATCTTAGAATAGCCATAGGTAGCATCATTTAGATAAACTCCAGATTTTAATTCATCTGAGAACCTTCGGTTCTCATATTCATATTTAGATATTTGAATTAGCTTGGCAACTAGGCATTAGGACATACCTTTAGGCATTCTCAAACGAGAGTGAGTCTAATTAGGACATACCTTTAGGCATTCTCTCTTACCTCCTTGACATGGCCTTTTGGAACCATCAACACCAACCACAAACTCCTCATAGAATGGAGACTAGTAAATATGGTTAACCATGTTTGAATATAGGTTTCCATGGTTAACTTTAACCCTATGTTGTCAATTGTTAATGATACTAACATACTAAACCCATAACCTAGTAATGATGGTTGACTATGGTTGACCTAAGTTGACCATGGTTGTTTGTAGTTGTTTGTAGTTTATCCTACACCACTAACTAACCATTAACCATATACATGATGTCT
>ML815702.1:40707-54869 GCA_009831015.1 Picea engelmannii
CCCCCCCCCCCCCCAAAAAAAAATTCACACAGACCAAAGTATGAGACAACGAATTTACTCAAATTTTCATTGGCTCTTGGCCCATATGGGTAGAGTGTTGAACCAGAATCTTTGATACCATATTGTAATGTACCTAACCCATAGCTAAGCAACATCACATGCAGAATACACATTAAATCATAAGATTTTCTGCTTATTAATTTTCTATAGCTTACCATATACATATCACACATGCAATTTAACCATTTGATTGATACCACAGTTTTAAATTCATCTAAAAACATATGTTAAAACATGAATGCAGCTGCTCAAGAAAACAAAAAACACACAACATCCATATAAACCATTTACACAATGAAATATAATAATAAACACAACAAAGAACTTATTTGTTAATATATAACCAATTGGTTGCATATGAAGGATGAACCTCCCAACGATATGCATTGTTGTTAGTTTTATCTCAAAAAAAAGCCACCCCCAAGCTGAGGCTATGAGTCCACAAGGAGATTCGTTCCTCTAGCTATCCACTCTCCACACACAACAACCCCAAAACCTAGGTTCCAAGATGTTTCCCACAACCTGCACAACCTAAGGAATGGGATCCCCCTTCACTGCACATAATCCCTCTAGGTATCTAGTGCATCTAGTTGACTATAAAACCTCCTAGATACTCTATGAGTCCTCAAAACAACCTTCACAAGGCTCTTGAGTCATTATCTCAACATAAAAATGCTTCACATGCTTACAACCTGATTTACAGGCACATATGCCTCTTTCTCAACATAAAACACAACCCAACAATGGTTTCCTTCAATTCCAACATGATTGGTGCTCTTCCCAACACTCATCTCCTTTCTTGTTTTCCAAAATATGCAAGTAAAAACTACTCTCCATGCAAAAACATGATTGTCCCAAAACTGTTGTTATGACCCTGAAATGTCCCTTTTTCACTACACCTTTTGACCATTCAACCTTCTCATTTCTAAGCTAAATGACTATTATAATGAGCACCAAGACCCTTTTTCCTAAGGTATGAACTATTTATCTTGCTTTTATATTTTCATTTACTTAACATGTTTGATTGATAACGTTCACATATTTTACCCATGAAATGATGTAACTAATGATCAAGATGTTAGAACAGGCTACCTTGAGAAACTAGCCGTTGTTACAACTATGCACTAAACCTGGAAGTTGTTACATGACTCCTGCAATGGATGCCCACCAATCCTAGGAGTTGTTACACACCTGCTACGACAGAAGCCTGATAATCTTAGAAGTTGTTACAACAGATGCCACCAATCCTGTTGTGATGCGACTGCTGCAACACCTCTTGATTAGAATGTTGGCTCACGATGTTGATGAAGGAGAACTCAAAGATTTTGCATTTATGATATCTAATGAATAGCCTAAGAATCGGGGATTCTCAAGACTGTTCTATTTTTAAACATTGAACGACTCTGACTTTAAATAGCAGAGCTTTTGTAATGTAAAGGGTTGTTAGTCTTTTTCTTTTAGTGATTGAAGAGAATAAAAATTATTATACACAGACATCTTTTTGGTAATTGAATGAAGAAGTGGAGTGAAATTATTTAGCAGACTGTGATCTATCTCTTTGAGTGGATTCAGTGAGAAGGAAAGGGACCACCTTCCTCACCGATTCCCCTCTATTTCAAATTTTAGATTTAGTTGTTTTCATTGCAATTCGTTTAACTGTTAGATATTTATGAATACAACTGATGTTACAGTTTAGTTCCTTCTGGGTAAATGTGCATAAACTTGTCTCATGAGAATTAGAAGTCATTTTCTAAATATTGTTGGAGAGTTGCTTTTCCTTTTTCCTGCATTAGGTTAAAATCTTGTTTTGGAGAATTAAAAGTTTGAAGTAGCTTCTTGCAATAAGTAGATTTCCCTTCTGCAATAGTATAGGGTCTCTTCCTGCAAACATAAATTAGAAAGTTAGATCAAGGTAGGAAATTCACAGTTTTTGTATATTCATCAGTTTAGATTGCAATTATGATTTTAAGTTTGTAGCACTCCAACTTTATTAGCACAATTGTGTTAGAAATAATGATTGTTTGTTTTGTTAAAAAGAACTTCCCTACTGCAATTAGATTAGAGATGCTTTCATAATCTAGCATAGACTATAAAGAATTATCTTAAAATAACAGACTTCCCTGGGTTGGCAATTTATATTGAACACTTTGATTTTCCATTCAATTAGACAATTAAAGTGCCCAACATTTTGGCGCCATTGTTGGGGAAGATAATTGTAGATTTTGGTAATCACACTAGTTTTTTTTTTAGGGATGAATAGTCTGCATGAATCACCAAATGCAAGATCTAACCCCCCAAAATACTAACATTTCAGGCACCAGAGGACATGGAGGAAGAAATCTTAACATACTGGGAAGACAAACCATTTTTTATGAGATTATAGCTAGAGCAGATTCTTCTTCAGGATCCATTTCTCGCCCTGTTAATCTTCCAAGAGGACGTGATCCGCATTCAACTGAAACACCCCCTCTCGAAACATCGTTCTCATCAAGGGATGAAGCTGAAGCTGAAGTCAAAGCTGACGATTTGTCACCAACAAATCAACAAGAAACACTGGAGAACATTGAAGATCAAGTATAGCCTGGAATCGAGAAAACCTAGAAGAATTTTTTTATCAGATTAACAGTCGGATAGTCACTAAGGAAGAGTGGGACGTTGTTCATATTGAGTGGAATAGGAGAGAACATATGGAGAATCAAGGGGACAATGAGGCAGATCTCTACCAAGAGAATCCACAGAACAACAAGGATCAGGTAAACAATGAAAACACTATCTCTACCCTAGTTTTTCCTATTTCTGATGTTCCCACACGAGGAATGGCTCCCATGAAAAACATACCTCTCTTGGCTCTCCCAAATTTTCATGGATTATCTACTGAATATTCGGATGAGTTTTTGTTTAAATTTGACATTTTGTGTAGAAGATATGACTACACTACCACTGCTTAGAAGCTTAAACTATTTCCAGCCACACTAAAAGGAAATGTGTTAAGATGGTTCATGAGCCTTGGAGGAGAAAACATTTCAACATGGATACAAATGAGGCAGCTTTTCCTGCACAAATACCAAGATTATAGTCGAACAAAGGAACAAAGAGAGGAACTGTTCAAAATGTCACAGAAGGAGGACAAGACCCTTGAAGACTTTGTGGAGTGACTTCAATACAATCTACAACAGTCTGGCCATCCGAATGTGAGTAAGGACATTCTGAAAACCATTTTGCCTAAAGGAGTTAGAGAAGATTGTTTAGATATGCTGAATATGCCTAGCAAGGGAGATATATATAAGGAATCCTATGAGGACATTGTAGATCTCTGCAAAAGATGTTCTCGAGGATCTACAAGGAATAAGCCAGCTACCAAGGATACTACTTTTTCAAGGGTGCAAAAATCAGCCAATGGAGGAGAAACAAGAGAAGAAATAGGTAATCTGTTAGAAAGTTTCAAAACGGAGATGAATAACTCTTTTGACGAACAAATGGATACTTTGCAGGTCAAACAGAAACAAGTAAAACCAGAGCAATTATTATGCATTTTCTGTCTGAAATGCAGAAAGAAACATCCACCAAGGGAGTGCCCACTAAATAGTGTCCAGGTATGCCTTATTTGTGAATTAGACCATGCCACTGACCAATTCCCTTATCTACGAGGTGTAAAAGAATCAATGAAGGAAACTAATGAGGAAGGAGAGGATGTCTATCAAATAACACAAAGGAGACAATGGCAGCCAAGAGGTCAAGGTATGAATTCTCAATTCCCTCCTCTAGCATTTAATTATTGGAACAATCAGCTACCATATGGCCAGACGAATGCCCCCCCTTATCAGGATGCCAATGTATGGTTACCTACGTCCCAACAACAGAATCACTATGGGAAATGGAACCCATATGGGAGAGGCCCTCAACAACAACTCAGTTATCAAAGCCAACACCAACTGAACTTCTTTCAACAACAGTTCCAACCCCCATACCAGCAACAACAACTGCAATTTCCTTCCACTACCTCACCAAACAATCCTCCCTTACGACCTCAGATGCATGTGCAACCTAAACCAAACCCAAATAATAATTTCGTTCAGAACATAGGCGTACATAATGTGCCAGCCTTATCTATTACTTCTATGCCTTGTGAGGAAATAAACTTAAGATCAGGGACAATAGTTGAGCATATAGTTGAAGATGCTCCATCTTCATAATCAGATAAGGAATCCGGGGAGAGACCATCTGCTGATACTAAATAAATTGACCAACCTATTCTAGAATTAGCATAACCACCATTCCCTGAAAGACTGAGAATTACAAAGCCTGTGGAATTACCATCTTTCAATCTCCTTAGAGAATTGAAAAATATGCACGTTAATATTCCACTACTGCAAGTAATAAGGGATGTCCCTATTTATGCCAAGACTGTGAGGGATCTCTGTATCAAAAAACCTATATGAAAACCCAAAGATCCCCTCACAATGCATGTAGTGGGGGATTTGTCTGAGCTAATGCTAGGAAAAACTCCACCTATTAAATATGGCGACCCAGGAAACCCTACTGTCACAGTTAAGATTGAACAAACATCTATTCCACATGTACTAGTTGATTTAGGGGCATCAATTAATATCATGCCAATAGAAACAATGTAATTGCTGCAACTCAGAACAAAAATCCGACCTACTCCTAATGTTCTAGAATTAGTTGATCACTCTACCATCAGACTAGAGGGAGTAATTGATGATTTAGTTATTTCGGTAGACTCATGGGAGTATCCTGCTGATTTTTTCATGTTACAGCCCAAATCCAGCCTGGGAGGCCATCCTCTAATTCTGGGATGACCATGGTTAGCCACAAATGACACTTTCATAGGTTGTCGATCTGGTTCTATGACCATATCAGTTGGTTATGACACAAAAAAACTTACCCTGTATCCTCACGCTACACCCAGTGTAGAACCTGAAAACTCTCTGTGGATGAACACTGAGGATGAAAGTGCTCTGCCTGTGCTAACTATAGGAAAGGCCATGAGTTTCAAAGATGAGACAGAGGATGATTTAATCAACTGCTTTATTTGTGACCCCTCTGCTGTTACACGGCACACACACTACCAATTGGTTAAAGTTTTTGACCCTATGGCCCAGGAAGAATTGAACTTGGAAATTTTCTCCGAAACTGCCGACAATCAGAGTGATTCAGCTGTAACAACAATCGTTATAACAACAGATGATGTAACAACATATGATGAAACATCATTAGCGAATTATTTCCTAAAATCAGTTCCAAGAGCGTCACTGTCGAAATCAAACCTGGAAAAACCTTGAACATCAATCCCGATCTCTCCAAGGCCGAAACTCCCCGACTGATGAATTTATTGATTGTAAATAAAGAAGCATTTGCATGGGATTACATGGATATGAAAGACATCCCCTCTGAGCTATGCACCCACCATATATACATCAAATAAGAATGCCGACCCATTTTCCAACCACAAAGGGGGATGAACCCAAACCTTAAGGAAATTGTTAAAGACGAACTACAGAAAATTCTCAACGTCGGATTCATCTATCCTATATCAGACAATGAGTGGGTATCACCATTGGTTATTGTGCCTAAAAATAATGGTAAGTGGAGTGTGTGTGTGGGCTATAGATCCCTGAATAAGGAAATGTAGAAGGATCATTTCTCTCTGCCATTTATTGATCAGGTTTTAGATAACTTAGCTGGAAAAAAATATTTTTCTTTCCTAGATGGATTGAGCGGCTATAACTAGATATAAATTGCCCCACAAGACCAAGATAAGATGCTTTGTAAACAGTACTCAAACAATGTAAACAATCTCACCTTTCTTTAAGTACAAAAAAGTGCCATATGATGATGCGCGAAGGGGTGGTGCTGGGACACTTCATCTCTGATGCAGGGATTTAGGTAGATCCAACCAAAATTCAGGTAATTTTGGACATTCCAACTCCATCAACTTAGAAAGAGGTAAGAAGTTTTTTAGGCCATGCCAGGTATTATAGGAGATTCATTAAAAATTTCTCTAAACTTGCCTCTCCATTATTCTTTTTACTAAAAAAAGATGTTAACTTTCATTGGACTGAAGATTGTGAATTGTCCTTTGCATATCTTAAACAAAGATTGTCCACAACCCCCATTTTGAGAGGGCCCAATTGAGCTCTACCTTTTCACATTTATTCAGATGCCTCAGACACTGCAATTGGTGCAATACTATGGAAACAGGAGGACAAAGAACCCTATACTATCTACTATATAAGCAAGAACATGGCCCCTGCTGAGTTAAATTACACAGTTACTGAAAGGGAATTCTTGGCAGTAGTATATGCAATCAATAAATCCAGGCATTATGTAACTGGTTATCCAACTTTTGTTCATACTGATCATACAACCATAAAATATCTAATGAATAAACCTATTACTAATGCCCGAGTGACAATATGGTTGTTACTATTGCATGAATTTGACATCACTATAGTGGATAGACCAGGAAAAGAAAATGTGGTTGCCGATTTTCTCTCAACATTACATATAAATGATGATAATTCACCTACAAACGATTCCTTTCCTAACAAACATTTGTTTGCAGTATCTTCTCACTCACCTTGGTATGTAGACATTGCTAATTATCTAGTTGCAACAAAGGTACCTCCACATCTATCTCCTAGGGAAAGAAGGAAAATTATTCAAAAGAGTGCTAGGTACAATTGGATAGGAGGATACCTCTTCTATATAGGCCTGTACCAATAAATCCAGATATGTGTGAGGGATGATGAGGTTTATGATCTGCTGAAATCTTGCCATGATGGCCCTTGTGGGGGTCATTTTGCTGATAAAAGGACAGGGCATAAAATTTTAAGGATGGGATATTATTGGCCCAACATATTTCAAGATGCCAAAAATTACATCCAAGCTTGTGACAGTTGCTAACGCATGGGTCAACCAACTCATAGAGATGAGATGTTGCTTCAGCCTTAGGTAGTGATAGAGCCTTTTGATAGATGGGCCATGGATTTTGTAGGACCCATTCACCCACCTTCCAATCAGAAAGTCTATATATTGGTTTGTACAAATTACATGACAAAGTGGGTAGAGGAAAAATCACTTATCAAAGCATCAGAAGAGGATGTCTTGGCATTCTTATTTGAAGATATACTTGTTAGGTTTGGCGTTCCCAAAGAAATGGTCACTGATGGAGGACCCCCTTTCACATCACATAAATTTGAAGCTATACTCAATAAATATCATGTTTTACATAGAATAACTTCTCCATACCATCCACAAGGCAATGGCCAAGTGGAAAGTACCAACAAAGTTATTGAAGCCATTCTTACTAAAAAAATGAGAGAAAATCGTAGGGATTGGTCCAACAGACTACATGAAGCTCTATGGGCTTACCGAACTACTTGGAGGAGCACAACTGGATTTTCTCCTTACGAACTGGTATATGGAAAAAGCCTTGTTTTTCCCATTGAATTCGAAATCAAAAACTTAAGAACTGCATCAGCAGTCAACCTCGACTTGACTATGGCACAGAAAGATAGACTACAACAGCTTAATGAGCTTGATTAAAAGCGTTTGGACGCCATCCATCAAACCACAGTGATTCAACAACAAAGAACAAAATGGCATGACCGAGTCATCAAGAAGAAATTATTCCAGAAAGGAGATTGGGCTCTGTTGTATGATTCACGCTTTAAGGAATTTCAAGGTAAGTTGTGTACATGATGGCTAGGGCCTTACGAGGTAGACATCGTCTTTCCCAATGGGACAATCCAATTGATTACTATTGATGGATCCAATACACACTTATATGCAAATGGTCATCGCTTGTGCATGTATCAGCGTCCACTATCCAAGACAGATTTCAAAACTAGTTGTACGGATGATACAGATTATCAAATCTTAAATGGAATGGAGATTGCTCCTTCCCTTTCTAAACTTTAAGACTTCTTTTTCTCAGACCTTGTATATAAATAATCTAAACAAAATTTGCATTTCTCTGTTTTGTTTTTAGTTGAAATTTTTCCAATTTTCTTTACTATGCTAATAAAGATTTGAGAGGTATCAGACAATTATCTGTGTGCAGGTAGATTGATGAACAGAAGGAAACGATGAGTTCATGAAAGTTGAAAAACTTCCTAGAAATGAAGTAAGGTAGTGTTGGTCCGATTTCAATGTTGTTACACCTTCTTCCGATAAGTTGGCCGATTTCAATGTTGTTACACCTTCTTCCGATAAATTGGTTGATTTTACACCTCCTTCCGATAAGTTGGCCGATTTCAATGCTGTTACACCTACCTCTGACATTTTTGAAAAAGAACCTGTTGAGACACTAATTACTGTTGTTCTTTCTTGCCACTTCACTCTTTCTTTTTGCCGACGTTGCTGCTCCAGCCCTCCAATCTTTCATGCAACATCACCACTGATTAGACCATACTGATGCCCTCTATCTGAAAGTGTTTTTTCATTATGACTTAACTTCACATTTAGTGATTTCCAGTTGGATAACTAGAGTAAGTACTACGTCTCTATAAAAGATATCATTTCTCTCACGATCCTTCATTATGCCAGCTATTATGAGTTATTCTGACGGTGGTTGGATTGTGTGGTTACTCCGATAGTTCGTTATGTGCGGTAAGATTTGAGGTACGTGATTTATCTTACGTGTTAAAGTAATGAAGATATAAAAGTAGGATTTCCTATTTACTAACCGGTTACATTTGGAGCCAATCTGCTTAGTTGGGGGGGGAAACATAAATCTAGCCGTTCATTCCGGATTTTATACACACCTCCACAACCTTTCCACCCACACTTCTTTTAACTGAGACACTGTATTATTTCTGCAAACGACGTTGAGCTTATTGTGTCTCTGATTTAGGTGATAGTTTCTCCTCCTACGTGCTTGTTAGACTCTCAAGAAACATCATGGGAGGATCAACTATGTGATATGAACCCGCAACTCTGCGAAGTTTGCTGCTACACCCAACGGTCTACCAAATATTTCTTCAAGCCAGTTGGATATCATATTTTAAGAAGTTGAAGGAGTTTAATGAGGATGAGGTATTGGAGTTCAGTCAAAATCTTACTGAAGGGTATTCAACGATGAATGGGGTAAGGATTCCAGTAACAGAAGCAAGCATTTCTGCTATAACAGGGTTGCCTAGAATAAGAGACAAATGGTTTAACAAAAAAACACATATTTCGAATGCACAAAAGGGATTCCTCATCGACACTGAGAGAGTTCAGACCAAGGGAAAAGGTGTAGATGTCAATTCCTTACCAGAGCCATGGGGGAAAGTCGCAAAATTTCTTAAAAGGTACATTACCTGTGAAGGTCAATACCAAGTTGTTTATTTTTTTGATTTCATCTTACTATCACATCTGCGACATCAAAAATTGATAAATATTCCTTACTTTCTTCTACATTCATTGCATAACATGGCCCGTTTTGTAAACAAATCTAAGAGCCCCAAGAATTGTGTCTCTAATAACAGACTCATTAGCCTATTAATTCATAAAGGTATGGGCATTTCCAATAACCCATTACCTGTTGCAGCAGACCAACCACAGTCTGTAAATCCAGGAAGAATTGCACCTATCCTTGAAAATGTAACCCATGGACCTCTTCCAGATCCTCTACCCTCTGCTACAATAACAGTCCAAACCCCAACTATCGCTGTCAGTAAGACGACTCAGAAAAGAAACCGTATAACCGGAAGCCATCCTGGCACCAAACAAACAAGCCTCGACGAATTTTCATTACAAAAGCTTGTCACTGTGGACAAACAAACATATGATGAACCAACAGCTTGACCAAACACACAACACTTGTCTGCTACACCGATTATTGAAATCCTACCACCTGCTTTTGACAAGAAAACCCCTGCTTTTACTTCTGCATTACCTAAAAAGTGAGCAAGGATAACACGGTCCACTATACCATCTAGACCGCTTACCCCTCCTGATGTGGCACCAACAATTACACAGAACACTCCTATTGTTGCTATAGCCAATCAAGCACCTGCTATCATTACCTGTGCAGTTTCGCATAAAAGGAAGCGTTTATTCAAGGGAAAACCGCATAGATCCCTTGACCAATATGGATCAACAACAAATCAAAGCCCTCTGGCTGCTACGACAGAGAACTCTATAGCAGTACGAATACCAGGCTTTACTTTATGCCCTCAACTATAGGAAACTATTTTCTCCTTTCAAAATGAATGCACCCAATTCATAGCAGAATCATCGGTGTTACCTGATGATTATGTGCATCCTATGTCTGTTGACGATGTCTAAATCATAGTAGACCCTAATATACCATAATATCCTCCTTGTGTGGTTGAGGAAGAACACCATGTTCCTCCTCCTTGTGTGATTGAGGAAGAACACCCTATTCCTCCTCCAACAACAAAGAAGAAATCCACTACCTTCGTTTCTACTCTACCTAGGAGAAAAACCAGGTCCACCAGGTCTATCAAAGCTGCAATTGGAAGACAAGATATGGAGCAGGCTATTTCTATTCTTCGTCCACGATCCCCTATGGTTGATGCATGGACAGTTCCATAAGAATCCACTGTCCACGTCGAGATTGATCCACAAGAACCAGTCCTGATAGATATAGTTGTTACACAAGAACCAGCTGCTCCACAAGAGATTGTCCCACCAGAGCTAGAAATTTTAGGACCACCTTTGCATGTCGAGACTGCTCCATAAGAACCAGTCCTGATAGCCACAGCTGTTACACAAGAACCAGCTCCACGACATTCTGAGGATGTGCCACTTGCGAATTTATTTGCCCAAATAGAGAAAAAGATCAAGAATACATAAAATTCCAGGATCACTGTACTAACCACAGAAAATAATAACCTTAAAGCAGAGATAAAGAGCCTGAAATAGGAAGTGGAATATACTCGACAGAAGAATCCAAAAGGTATAACCATGGACATCCTAGCACTAACAAAAGTTGTTATGGGCAGAGAAAAAGAACTCATGTTTTTTTAGTGTGGCAACATTTACTATGAGGCAGGATATGAAGTAGTCAAAGTTCTAGTGGCTACAGGACCAACAAATGTATCAATCAAGATTGAACAAGGACTTCCTTCTACTAAAAAATCAGCAAAACAGGGGAGATTTTAATGTCATAAATCAACTCCTAGTATGCCAGAAGCTTGCAAACAAGAACCTCTGTTTCCTTCATGAGTTGTTAATCAAGCAACTCAAACTGGTCCTGTTTTCAAGAATAGACAAACCCAAACAGATGGTTGACACAACATATTTTCTTTTTTTTGACACAACATTCTTCATTACTGGCACTTAGAAATTTCTCTTAACAATTTTTCACTGGAGCAGATACTAATCTAATTCAGTTACAAAATAAGGTTTGAATGTGTTTTGCATGAGGACATGCAATGTCTTAAGTTGGGGGGTATGTTAAGACCTTCAAATGTCCCTTTTTCACTACAACTTATGATCATTCAACCTTCTCATTCCTAAGCTAAATGACTATTATAATGAGCACCAAGACCCTTTTTCCTAAGGTATGAACTATTTATCTTGCTTTTATATTTTCATTTACTTAGCATGTTTGATTGATAACATTCACATATTTTACCCATGAAATGATGTAACTAATGATCAATATGTTAGAACATGCCACGTTGAGAAACTAGTTGTTGTTACAGCTATGCGCTAAACCTAGAAGTTGTTACATGACTCCTGCAACGGATGCCCACAAATCCTGGGAGCTGTTACACACCTACTACGACAGAAGCCTGTTAATCTCGAAAGTTGTTACAATAGACGCCACTAGTCCTGTTGTGATGCGACTGCTGCAACACCTTCTAATTAGAATGCTGGCTCATGATGTTGATGAAGGAGAACTCAAAGATTTTGCATTTATGATATCTAACAAACATCCTGAGAATTGAGGATTCTCAATACTGTTTTGTTTTTGAACACTGAACGACTTTGACTTTACATAGCAGAGATTTTGTAATGTAAATGGTTGTTAGTCTTTTTCTTTTAGTAATTGAAGAGAATAATGATTATTGTACACAAACATCTTTTTGGTAATTGAATGAAGAAGTGGAGTGAATTTCTTTAGTAGACTGTGATCTATCTCTTTGAGTGGATTCAGTGAGAAGGAAAGGGCCCACCTTCCTCACTGATTCCCCTCTATTTCAAATTATAGATTTAGTTGTTTTCATTTCAATTGGTTTAACTGTTAGATATTTCTGAATACAATTGTTGTTACAGTTTAGTTCCTTTTGAGTAAATGAGCATAAACTTGTCTCATGAGAATTAGAAGTCAGTTGTTGAATATTGTTGGAGAATTGCTTTTCCTTTTTTTGCATTAGGTTAAAATCTTGTTTTGGAGAATTAAAAGTTTGTAGCTTCTTGCAATAAGTAGATTTCCCTTCTGCAATAGTATAGAGTCTCTTCCTGCAAACGTAAATTAGAAAGTTAGATCAAGGTAGGCAATTCACAGTTTTTGTATATTCATCAGTTTAGATTGAAATTATGATTTTAAGTCTGTAGCACTCCAACTTTATTAGCACAATTGTGTTAGAAATAATGATTGTTTGTTTTGCTAAAAAGAACTTCCCTACTGCAATTAGATTAGAGATGCTTTCATAATCTAGCATAGACTGTGCAAAATTATCTTGAAATAACAGACTTCCCTGGGTTGACAATTTATATTGAACACTTTGATTTTCCATTCAATTAGACAATTAAAGTGCCCAACAACTGCCCCCTTAGCCATGCAAATTTCCTTTTTGTGATTGCTTTCTTGACTTGAATTACACTCTTCCCAAAGATGATTGTACTATTTCCCATGCTTTCCAATAACTATGGGATGTGACTCCTCACACCCACCCTCTTACATGAGTTTAATGGTTGAATTTAGGAACACTCAACAACAAATATAAATTTTGCACAATAATAATAATTCAAGAATGTTGGATGGACTAATACCCATGATTAATTCCCCCTTGGACCCCCTCTCACTTGTGGAATCATAGGCCCCCCTTCAATATTCATCCCTTTCATATCACAACTAGTGATTATTACCTTTGTTAATTATTTTAATGCACATAACATATAATTCCCCCCTAACCATATTAAACCAATACATGTTCTTCGCCCCAACACATCGACTCACCAACCTAAATCAAATTTATATAATTACATTCTAATTCACAGGGATTAAAATTGGGGATGTTACATAGGGTGTGTAGGATCTGTTGAATGTTTTTCAAGTGTTCTTCCCAAATATTATTGAATATGAGGATGGCATTGAGATATACAACCACAAAGGAATTGGTGAAAGGTTGCAATATGTCGTCCATCAACCTCATGAAATTTGTTGGGGCATTTGTCAAGCTAAATGGCATGACCAATCACTCAAAAAGACACTCTTTAGACTTGAAAGAAATCATCCATACATCATTTGATTCTATTGTGACCTGGTGGTCACCATAATTTAGATCAATCTTACTAAAGTACTTGGCTCCCTTGATTTGGTCGAGAAGGTCGTCAATTCAAGGAATTGGGTACCAATTCTTGATTGTGATTTTGTCTAGAGATTTGTAATCAATACCAAGTATCTGGGTCATGTCTTTCTTCTTCATGAGCACGATTGAGTTTCTATAGGGTGAGGAGCTAGGTTGATTGTTCCCTTTTAGGAGAAGATCTTGAATCTGGTACTTGATTTCCTCATTTTTCAGGAGAGATCATCGATATACCAACCGATTAGGTAAGGGTGCACCAGGTGTTATCGGACTAATCAGTAGGTGCAAACACTAACAGATCTCTGTAGATCCACCTGGATCTAGAACAAAATAGGATAGGATATGACTCTTTCCCTAAGTTTTGACCATTTAATTAGCTAGTAGGGAGGAACAAGTAACATACCTTTGTATCGCTTCCTAGGGTCTCTGTTGCTCCCGCTTCGCTTCGGTGCTCTCGTGAAGTCAAGACCAAGACAACAAAAACCAACCAAAGTGAAGATAGCAAAATATATTCAACTGTCAACTTATGTGTATGATCAAGGAATTACACAATAAAGTGAGAATAACTTTATGGGAAAAGGACATGCCACT
>ML815702.1:74979-89950 GCA_009831015.1 Picea engelmannii
TATATATATATATATATATATTTCAGACATTTTGTCACATATTTTTCATCATAGGAATTGAAGAATGGTCTTCTTAATTATTTTCCAATGGAGTGTCCATAAAGGTAGTGATCCTCTATTGGCCCTTGGTTCTGGAAGAAAGAGAAGATTAAAGAAGAACAGATTAAATGTGAACTGTGCAGAAGACACAGTATATTGGGTCGAATTGAGAAAAGGAGCAGAAAAGACAGAGTGAAGTCCAAGAAAGAAAGTTGTTGAACGAGGAGATCGAGGATGACAGATCAGAAAGGAAGAAGGACCGTGGACAACACAGGAAGAGGAAAAATCCATCATTGGATTCTTTGGAGCACCTCATGGGAAGGAAGGAAAGATAGGTTGATGAATCCCTGCAAATGTGGGTCAAGCTGACCTAGGGTTTTAGACACCTAGGTTTTTGGTATCTAGGTTTTTGACACATAGGTTTCAGCCTAAGGCTTTTGGTGAGCTATTGTAATATATAAATAGGAACCTAGTTGAGAGAAGAGAGGTTCTTCATTTTCATTGTTGGTTTTTGTTCATTGAAATAGAGAAGAGAGAAAGAAGTACTAGGCGTGAGAGCACTTGGGTATTATGAGATCTTCAGCTAGGTGCAATGATCAACCCTATACCTGGGTGTGCAGGGAAGGGATAAGGAGAGAAATAGAGAAAGAGAGAAGATATGCAAGCTAACATAACATATAGGATTGTAAGCTTTCATATAATATATTATAAAGAACATTTTAGTGAACGTAGCCCTAGGTAGAGGGTGAAATACATACATATGTTGTTGTGTGTGATTGATGTTGTGTCCTTTGTCGTCTGATTTCTCTGTTATTATATTATTGTGCTAGATTTGAGATATGTTGTGAAAAGTAGGACTAAGTTGGTAATTGATATATATATGTTGTGTTGTTCTTGTATTGGATCCGCTTTGTATTTCCTCTGGTTGTAAACACCTGTGTCCTGCAACCCCCCATAGCTACTTCAAGTGAGACTGCATCTTCTTCATAGGTGTTGCCAAAAGGGCCAGTCCTTAGGCATTTTTAGTGCGCTCTTGGAGTTGAACCCTAGGTTTGCCCCTGTGCCAACAAATGGTTCTGTTTTCGAGACTGAGATCTTCTTAAGGGAATGTCAAGGTGGTTTCCATCAAAGATGGAGATTCAGAAGCAGATATAAGAAAAAGAGAAGGACTTCACAGAAGCTCAGAATAAAAACCCTAATATTAGCATAGAAGATTGATTGGGAAGGTATATCTTTACTGATATACATGATATTTTCTTTGTAGGAATCCGTAAGGAGCTATACGAGTGGTTGGCCAGATTAGAAGATACCCAGTTTGAGATCAGATCTAGACCATCTATGGTTTGGACATCGACACTAATCAAGAAGGTAAAGAGAGTTGATAACGTCATGTCAAGAGAAGTAGATCACTGGTTTGATAATACCATTGGAGGGTATATCATCAAGTTTGTTATTGACAAAGTAGAGTCATATAGCTAAGCATAAAGATATTTCTTTAAGGGACCATGAGGGAAATTTTTACATTTTCTAAAGTTGAAGATCAAGATGTTATTGAATAAGAAGAACATCTTGAAGATACAGTAGTGGGTCAGATTGAAAAGTTAATGTTCAATAATTCAAACCGCGACATCGACACAAAGGTTGGACATATGTGCAGTGGGAGGACCTTCAAAGAAGTTCCTTTGGAAAACTTGTTTAAGAGAGATCACAAAACTCTTCCACAATAAGAAGGGTTTTATAGCAAAGAGGAGGAAGAGCTACTGAACAAGGAACAGTCAGGGTCCATTGGGCCAAGAGAAGAGAAGACTGAAGAACCTCACCGAGAAGAACCAGAAACTTCAAGAACTGTGTCGGCTGCTGAAGTAAGTACTATTAATCCTCTTTTTGTTTCAACAAAATTAAGTAACCAGGGTAACCTAAGTTATCGGAGCACTAGTACAAGTAGTTCAATACCTACCCAGTTAGGAAACCTAGGAATATATATGGCAGACGAGATGAGGTTACCCACCTTTCGAGGAGACGGATCTAAAGATCCTAATCAACACTGGTTTCTATGTGAAGTTGTATGGAGTATTAAGAATGTCACCGATGAAGCTGTTAAACGAGATTATTTTAGTACTACCCTACGAGACCGCATGCTAAACTACTACATGAAATTTGTCCAAGGTGTTGTACAACCAAATCCATTGAATGAGATTAAGGTTGTCTTGATTACTGAGTTCAAGAAACCTAAGCCAAAGTCACAATTCATTACGGAGCTGAAGGAAATTAAGCAGAGAGTAGTTGAACCTGTTTGGGAGTTTGATCAGAGGTTTAAGACCTTGACATGTCGTTTGAGTTTTCAGATCCCGGATGAGAAGAACAAATAGTAGTTCATTGCTTCCCTGCTACTACACATCAGAGTCCCTCTAATGCAGCAAAATTTCACTTCGCATGATGAGGCATTGGATATTGCCATGAAGCTAAAATCAACCCCTATGGGAGAATCCAACTCAGGTATGAGTCAAATATTGAGTTAGATAACTAGCTTATCTCTATAGGTCGAAGATATGAAGAAAGAAAAGGGAAAATATAAAAGAGAATATATCTAGTGTATTAGATGCAAATTGGAAAGCCATGATAAAGAGATCTATCCCCTATTCCATGACTACTTAGCATCTGAAGTTCCAATCCATTTAAAGCAATTTACCCTACCTTGGTGCGAGGTATGTAGAAATAGGCATCGCCCCGGTGAATGATATTATGTGCAAAAATATGTTTAGACACCCACAAATCTGTATTGCACATTTTTTAAGTCAATAGGACATGATGATAGGGATTGTAGGGCCTATGACCTCATGCATGAAAGGTCAAGGGATATATACAAAATTCAAAGTGAAGCACAACAAGAAGGGAACACTACACAATATAATTCCCCAAGAAGAGGAAACTTCAACCCTCGTGGTAGATTTCGAGGAAGAGGATGAGGAGGAGGTATGGGTCGAGGTCGAGTTCATATCATTTTTTATAACTACGCACAACCAGGCCATTTGGCAAGGGACTGTCAGAACCCTTATACCACTTGCAGTTACTGCAACTCATTTGAACATGTCATAGAATATTTTCCTGCGCTATTAGCCAAACTTCAAGAAAGACGAGGAGGAAACCAGCAAGTACAACTGATATCTGCAGAACCTCACGGAGTGGATCCCAGAGTCGTTGTTATCACTAGAGGAGGCATTGTTATAGGAGAAGACATGATGACTCCAAGGAATACCACAGAACAATCAAGAGTCAGAAAAGTTGCAGAGAAGACACATGATTTTGACCCAAAGAAAGAGAAACAAACATTTGTGGAAGCACAAAAATAATTCGGGAGAGATCAGGCTTCTTCATCAAAGGCTCGACCAGAAATAAGAGAATATGGAATGCCTCTAGAATTTGATTAGTCTGCTTCACCTAGAGAAGAAAAAGAGGTAAGTAAGCTCTTGGAATTTGTATACACTTGCATTAATCTGATAAAAGATGAGAGCGATGTACAAGAGATAAAAAACTTGATCAGACAATATGAACTAGGAAAGGTAGATCCCTTACTGAATAGAGTGGCACACTAAGTATCCAAAAAGAGAAGGACAAATAAGGAACTACATTTGAATTCTCAAATCAGAGATTATGATATAGATTATGTGGTCCTCGACTTAGGGCCAGAGTTCAATGTAATGATGAAGAAGACCTGGGCACTGATGGGAAAACCTAGGTTGATATATTCCCCCATCAGGCTTAGGATGTCCAATCAGCAGGCCATGAGACCCTTTGGAAGATTAGAACATGTCCCTGTGGACATTGACGGGGTCAGAACATTTATGGACTTCGAGGTGATTGAGATAGTCGATGATATCTTCCCTTACCCCATGTTGTTAGGAACTGATTGGGATTTCAACAATTCTACTATTGTTGACTTGAAGAAAAGAAGAATGACGTTTGAGGGTGATGGCCTTAGGGTCATCGCACCTTTGGATCTCGATGAAGGTCGCAGATACACAAAGCCCATCGGAGAAGAAGACTGTGCATATGAGTTAGAGAATATATACAAATTGACAGCAAGACGTCAAGATTACATTAATCCTACAACATATGGGAATTTAAGTTGGCGAAGTGACAACACCTATTCATCAAACATAGAAGAAGCACTGAAGAACTGGCAGAGAAAAATGTATGAAGTATCTGCAAGGAGATGTGTTAGATTGACCAGAGAAGTTCATTGGATCGACACAACAATAAGTAATTTTCTTATTTTTGATGGTTTGAATCACTTAGAAACTTTCTTAATGGAAGTTGAAGAAATTGTACTAGTATAACATAGGTTGTTGGCACTGGACGAGACCTTGAAAGCAACTTCGAAAAGATGGTGGGGAACGCATAAGAAGAACATAGAAGACTGGATACAATGTCACACTTTGTTGACATCACGATTTCCATAACAAGTCAAAGGATGTGAAGTTAGGTACACAGGTCAAAGTTATCTGAAATACCATGTGTGAAGTTGTGAGGAAGGATGGAGCAGAATTCCTCAAGAGTAGTGGGTGCATAAATTTATAAACACTCTAAACACAACGCCTATTAATTGGTACCTTCAAGAGGAACTACGCCTCGTCACTGCCGATTGGAAAGGTATGACTCAGAACTTTATAACTACCTTTTTATTTGAAATCCAATATCCTATGATGGATCAAGCGTTATAGATTGTAAGACATAGAGTATTTCAGGAGGCACCTAGCCCCCCCCTTGGTGAAAGAAGAGGATGAATGGACTGCGCCTCTTTAGAAATTGCAAGGTTGTTACAATATCAATGTTGATGAAGACGATGATCCTAGGAATGTGAGCATTGTGAAAATAGAAGGACAGAGAGACGTAGAAGGACCAGGAGTTGAGCTACCTTTTATTGAATAGCTAATTAAAATCAAGAAAGTTAATATTGGAACAAAGAAAGAACCTAAGCTTGCTAATGTTGCAAATTATTGGGATGCGGCCACTATTGACAAGATCAAAGAGTTACTGCATGAATATCAGGACTTGTTTCCAACCAATTTCACTAATATGAAGGGAATTAAAGGGCCCATGGGAAAGATGAATTTTCCCTTAAAATCATATGCAAGGCCAATAAAATAGAGACCCTACATATTGAACCCTAAATATAAGGAGAAAGTGAAGATTGAATTAGATAGAATGCTAGAAGCATGAATCGTAGAACCCGTTGAAGAATCAGAGTGGATTAGCCCTATGGTGGTTCAAGACAAGAAAATGGGAGAGATCAAGATCTGTGTCGATCTCAAGAAGTTGAATGATGTCTGTTTCAATGACCCAGTCCCTACTCCATTTACTGACGAGGTGTTAGACAATGTGGGAGGACATGAGGTATACTCTTTTACAGATGGATTTTCAGGTTACCATCAGATCGGGATTGCCAAGGAAGATCGTCAAAAGACCACATTTTCCACAGAATGGGGATCTTACCAATATACAGTGATGCCATTCGGATTGAAGAATGCACCAACCATCTTTTCTAGGGTGGTGGTCGAAGCATTCAAGGAGTTCATACATAAATTTCTGGAAACATATTTTGATGATTGGACTGTTTTCAGCTTGTTGCAAAATCATATTGAATGCTTAAGACTAATGTTGGATAAGTGCAGACAATGTCATATTTTCCTGAACATGAATAAGTGCATCTTATTTTCACCCTTTGGAGTTTTTATAGGCCATATTATGTGTAAGTAAGGATTGTTGGTAGATCCATCTAAGATCGCCATTATAGTTGATTTACCCCCTCCTACTTCAGTCAAACAGTTGCGCACTGCGTGTTAAGAACCTGAATAGATCTACAAATATAATCACCACAAATATTGAATACACAATATATCCACGGAGCAATGTAGAAGAACAATATGAAAAATCGTCTTTATTACTATCAAACCCTTGAGGTAGGGAAACACCGTACAATGGATCCTATTATGGAAGGGATCCTCTCATGTTCACTTGCCTCTTCGAGGGGGAATTCTCCTATTGAGCTACTGCTTCAAATACAATAATTCTCTTCATATCTCATTACATTTTTTGAACCCCTTTAAATAGTGTTACCATCACCTCAGAACATTCTAGAGGAGGAATCTTCTAGAAGTATAACCTTCTAAGAAGTCTTCTTACATTTATTATATCTAACTACCCATTTATTATATCTAACTACCATAGTGGATCTTATTTAATAATATAGTGGATCTAGTCCACCTTACATTGAATGACCTCCACTATTATCACTATGGGCCCTCTGGGCCCCCCACTACCTCTCTAGCTACCTTATATTCCATCCCCCTTATGAAAGTGTTGTCCTCAACGCTTGATGTACAACCATATACCAGGGTCCCATGGATAAGTGTGGATCATAGTGTTGAAGTAGACTAGAGAACCAAGGTCCCATTGAGAAATGGAAGCCACCATGTTGAAGTAGTCCAACCACCATTGTAAACTAGGGTCCCATGTCTAAGTGCTCATGTGAACTCCACACGGAAGATATCGACACCCAATAACGAACCGAAAACGATGCTTCCAATACTGACACCTATCATATGGATACAAATAAGAATATCCATCCACATAGTGGGACATGATCACAGATTAATATAGAGGGAACAATACCATTGTGAAATATGCAAGTTGGACGCTACTAAGTAGCTCTTGATGTGTGACATTGATGTTCTCTACAGAAGGTGGAGTAGAGTCATCAAATGAAATATGGAAGTGGTTGTCATCCCAGAAATGAAAATTATCTATATACAAATCATTGCAATCAGCATCGATATCATACCAAGCATATATTTATTGATTATACTCATCCTAGATGTCTGCCATAAGAAATATTTTCTGCATGATATCCAATGAATCTTGAATACTACGAAAACTATCATTGAGGCCATCTCCAAAGGCATCTAATTTGTCATTCAATGTGCCATACAATTGGGATTTAAATTCTTCAAGAATTTATTTGAGGGTTTGAGAGGAAAAAACCATCTGAGCACCCTATGAACTCTTTGGTCCCATATGCTTCATAAAAAAAAAACAAAAAATAGAACAATAAGTTACGACAGAAAATCACGGCTTTTTCTGGAAAACCCTAAACAACTGTTGAATTTAAAATGCTCATAACTTTACTTCCTAGACTCTGTTTCGACCGATTTTTTTATTTATTTTTTAAATTGGGTGAAATTGTGAGAGGAACTCAGATCTGAAATTGTTTTGGGAAAATTCGGCCTCTAACTACTACAGAAATAAATAAAAAATCACGTCATCGTCCACGGAAAAAACCTGAAGAATTGCAGATTTTAAAACTTCAATATATTGACTTCCCGGACTCCGTTTCAGATGATTATTTTTTTCAACTTGGGTGTTTTTCTGAAAGGAACTCAGATATATAACTTGTTTCTGCAATTTTTTCACAGAAATATACCAAAAATTTCTGGAATGTCACGGCCCTCTTTTTTCTTTTCCGAAAAAAAAATCTGCAAAAATAAAAAATATTTGCCCACAATGTCTGCCAAGGAAAGTGATCTGATACCACTTGTTAAGAACCTGAATATATATAAAAATATAATCACCACAAATACTGAATACATAATAGATCCAAAGAGCAATATAGAAGAACAATATGCAAAATCTCTTTTATTACTATCAAACCCTTGAGGTAGGGAAACACCATACAATGGATCCTATTATGGAAGAGATCCTCTCATGTTCACTTGTCTTTTCGAGGGGCATCCTCCTATTGAGCTACTGCCCCAAATACAATAATTCTCTTTATATCTCATTACATTGTTTGAACCCCTTTATATAGTGTTACCATCATCTAAGAACATTCTAGAGGAGGAATCTTCTAGAAGTAGAACCTTCTAAGAAGTCCTCTTACATTTATTATATCTAACTACCCATTTATTATATCTAAGTACCATAGTGGGCCTTATTTAATAATATAGTGGATCTAGTCCACCTTACATTGAATGACCTCCATTATTATCACTATGGGCCCTCTAGGCCCCCCCACTACCTCTCTAGCTACCTTACACTGCACTGGGACATACATGATACTACAAGAAGTTAATTAAAGGCTATGCATAGATCACAACACCTATGGAGAATCTGTTGAAGAAATATTTCCACTTTCAATGGACAGAAGAATGCCAACGGAGCTTCGACACACTGAAACATAAAATGGTTACTGTGCCTATTCTGGTTTTCCCAGATTGGAGCAAGGAATTTCATGTACATGTCTATGCATATTCTATTGCATTAGGAGAAATATTAGCACAACCAGGAGAAGGATACATTGACCACATGTTAGCCTTTGCTAGCAGGAAACTATCTACAACTGATATTAATTACACCACCACTAAGAGAGAAGGCTTAGCCATGGTGTATGCACTACAGAAATTTCACCACTACTTGTTGGGAGGACACTTGAAAATGTTCACTAATCACTCTGTGCTAAAATACCTAGTCAACAAGCCGGTGTTGTGGGGAAGGATATGCATATGGATTTTGTTATTCCAAGAATATGATTTTGAAATTGTGGTTAAGCCAGGAAGGATGAACAAAGGACCTGATCACTTGTCTAGGTTGGAACATGGAGAGGAAACCACTAGTTTGAAGGATACACTTCCAAATGCACAATTGTTGGCCGTCAGGAAGGTTGATGATCACTTCCCAAAGATAGTTCAGTTCCTGTCAATCGGAATAGCACCTCATGAATACAAAATCATTAAGAAGAAACAACTAGTAGTGCGCGCTGCAAATTTTTCACTTATAGTTGGACAACTATACAAGATGGGACCTGATGAGTTCATGAGGAGATGTTTTATGGAAGAAGAAAGACCACTAATTTTAGATGAATCTCATGAAGGCATCACAGGAGGACACTACGCAGGAAAAGAAACTACGCAGAAGGTCCTTAGAGCTGGCGTCTAGTGGCCTACTTTATATAGAGATGCTAAGGACTACTACACAGCTTGTGATGTATGCCAAAGTGTTGGGAAACCGTCTAGAAGAGATGAAATGCCTTTGGCATCATAGCTGACCTTACAAGCATTTGAGAAATGGGCCATTGATTTCGTGGGACATATCAACCCACCAGGAAAGCGCACAGGAGAAAGGTACATAATCACTACAACATAGTACTTGTCTAGATGGGTCGATGCAAGAGCAGTTAAGGATTGTAGTGCCACCACCACTGCGTGCTTCATATTTGATGATATCATCACCAGGTTTGGCTGCCCAAAGATCCTTATGAGCGATCAAGGCACACATTTTATTAATAAGACTATTGAATACTTGATTGAAGAATTTGTAGTACATCACCATAAGAGCACACCCTACCATCCACGAGTGAATGGGACAATTGAAGCATTCAATAAGATCTTGGAAAAAACGCTGACAAAGATCTGCAGTGTGAACTGGGATGACTGAGAATTAAGAATACCAGGAGTACTATGGGCCTATAGAACCACTTGCAAGAATCTAATGATGCACACCCCCTTTAAGTTGGTCTATGGTCTAGAAGCAGTTGTACCCATGGAATATTTATTTTGTAGCCTAAGAATTGCATCCTTTATAGATATGGATGAAACTGGCATTGTTCAATAAAGGCTCACGTAGTTAGTTAAACTCGAGGAAGATAGATTTATTGCAGGTTTCCATCAACAGGTTCAGAAGGAAAGAGAAAAGGCCTACCACGACAGACACATCAAGAAGAAAGCATTCACGAATGAATATATGGTATTGGTATATGACAACAAGTTCACGAAGCATCTAGGGAAGTTCAAAATACATTGGGTGGGGCCATATGAGGTTGTCTATGTTACGGAAGGAGGAGTTGTGTAGCTGAAAACTTTGAATGGAGAATGGAAGGAAATATTGGTGAATGGGAGCCAGTTGAAATTATACTATGACAACTAGTTGCCTCACAGCTCTCGATAAATATAGAATGAGAAGGGTCTAGGTACCAGGTGCAGTTGAAACTGAGTACCAGACACAGAAAAGACAGTCTGCACACAATGGGGAGGAACAAAGAAGAAAGCACAAACTGCGGTGCAAAGTCTACAGTTGAAGAGAAACAAAAGGTCTAGATCAGAGTTCCTCAGGAAGAGTCACAGGTGAGTGTTGGGGGCCTATTGGCCCTTGGTTCTGGAAGAAAGAAAATATTAAAGAAGAATAGATGAAATGAAAACTGCATGCAAAAAACAGTGACTGATACTAGGTTGAAGTGAGCAAAAGAGCAGAAAAGATGGAGCGAAGCCCGAGAAAGCAAGTTGTTGGACGAGGAGATCAAGGATGACATATCAGAAAGGAAGAAGGATCGTAGACAACTCACCAAGTGGAAAAAGCCATCGTTGGATGCCTTGGAGCACCACGTGGGAAGGAAGGAAAGACAGGTTGGTGAAGCCCTAAAAATGCGGGTCAAGATGACCTAAGGTTTTAGACACCTAGGGTTTTGGTATCTATGGTTTTGACACTTAGATTTCATCCTAAAGCTATCAGTGAGCTATTGTAATGTATAAATAAGAACCTAGTTGAGAGAAGAGGGGTTCGTCGTTGTCATTTTTGGTTGTTGTTCATTGAAATAGAGAAGAGAGAGAGAAGTGTTATGGATGAGAGCACTTGGGTATTGTAATATCTTCAGCTGGGTGTGAAGATCAACCTTGTAGCTGGGTGTGCAGGGAAGGGAGAAGGAGAGAAAGAGAGAAAGAGAGAAGATCTGCAAGTTAAGAGTGGAGATAGGACTGTAAGATTTCATCTAATATATTATAAAGCACAGTTCTATGGATGTAGCCCTAGGGAGAGGGTGAACCACGTACATATTTTGTTGTGTGTGATTGATGTTGTGTCCTTTGTCGTCTGATTGCTCTGTTATTACAGTATTGTGCTAGATCTGAGATATGTTGTGTGAAATAGGACTAAGATGGTAACTGATATCTAGATGTTGTGTTATTCTTGTATTGGATCCACTTTGTATTTCCTTTGTTTGTAGACACCTATGTCTTGCAACACCCCATAACTACTTCAAGTGAGACTGCATCTACTTCGCAGGTGTTGCCGAAAGGGCTTGTAGTTAGGGCTTGTTTGTGCACTCTTGGAGCTGAACCCTGGGTCTGCCCCTATGCCAACATCCTCCTATTAACATAATGTTTTATTGGTTGTTAGATGAATATGTATTCTTTATTAGCGACATTCTTCAGCTTTGTGGTACATTTTTTTATGAATGTCTTTGTGAATAATAAAAACAAACAATTGATAATATAATAAGAAATCAAATACATATTTTTTTGTAATTTAGCTAGGTTCTATTAAGTGTACAAAAAGAGTTACATATAGACCCTTCTAAAACTCATTCTCCAAGAAAATAAAGTGGCATTAATTCCAAAATAGATAGTATTCCATAAATAACAAAAACTTAAAGCATCATTTTCCCGAGTCTAAGAAAAAATACTTATAACTAACATGACTCTATTTATATCAAAAGACAACATGAACCTATAATAAACCTAGATTGACAAAGGCTAATCATCAAATTATGAATCAATGTTGATGACGACCGGAGGTGTGTCCTCCCCTAGGTTGAGAACCCAAATCATAGTCTTGAGAGCCCTCTCCAAATTCCATAGATCCCAATTCAAATGAGTAATATTTCCCTCTATCATAACAAGTATGTAGACCCTATGTTGCATTGTATCCCCGTCTCCTTTTGTATTTGACTATGTTTCACTCCCATCATGAATGAAATCATGAATGCTAAGCTTGGTGTCATATGTCATCATTAATAAGACTATATCCATCATAATCATACTTAAATCCACACCATAGGGAAGCATCGATTCAAATATTAGTGGATGAGCTTGCAATTCATTAAGAACAACCAACTCCACTTAGTGGATGAGCTTGTTTACTAAGATTCTTGTTGAGGATGCTATCAAGGTCATAAAAGATCTCACTAATAAGGAAACATCATCATTAGTAATGGTATGTTTGAGATCAACTTATTTCACCTTTAATGAAAATTTTATGAGAAAACAAAATAAGTGGTAATGGGATCTCCTTTCTCGCTTATAGTAGACAACCTCTACATGGATTTTCTGGAGAAGAAAGAATTAGAATCATTCATTTTGATACCTAAATAATGGAAAATGTATGTGGATGATATCAATTTAGATGCATTTTTAAAGTCACTTAAACAACCAACATGAAAACATAAAAGCAATGATGGAAATAAAAGAGAACAAAAACATACCTTCCCTAGATGTACTTGTCACCAAGAAATATGATTTCATATTGATGCACCAAGTTTATAGGAAACCCACACACACTAATAGATATTTGCATGCCAACTCACATCACTTCCCTTCCTAAAAAATGGGAGTGGTCAACAACTTGGTAACTTAGGCATTAAGAATTTATGACAACGAACATGTGGAACAAGAGGTGAATCATTTGATTGATACATTAGATATGGGGAAAACCAATTTAAAAGGATTGTTGCTAAGCATAGAAGGATTGGTGGCAAGTGAAGGAATGATACTCAAATGAATAAGTTCTATCTTCTTTATATCAAGATAATATTATAGAAATTGGCCAGAATCCTCAAGAAAGAAACATTACCATGGTATTCTCCCCTCTAAGCACCATAAGGATAATGGTGCTCATCCAAAGATCCAATTGACCCAAACATGTACAAAAGGGGTATACTTGATATCAATCTCATGCAAAAAAAATTAAGTTGGTGAGATAGGTAGGTTGATGAAGGTTGGATTCAAGGAATATGATGAGGATTTGAAACAATATAGAACTTAGATATAATATTTGGTTGAACATTCTCCAAAATCTAGGCAACAAATTTTTTTTTTGGAAAATGCCAAGATCATTGCAAAGGTTGAATGCTATAGGAAGAGGAAAGTAATGAAATCCCTAGAGATCAAATTAAATCTAGATCACCTTAACATGGACAAAGGCCCGAAACTTAGTGAAAGTTGGAAACCACCTATCCATGTGCTTAAAAACAACGACAACAGTCTAATACAATCATGACAAGTAAATTAAGAAAATTCAACCCATCAATTATGTGATAATTAAACTGCATATATTGGAGGTTGAGATATTTCTATCCAATGAGCATTAATTTAGTTGGTATGAGTTCCTAATGACGATCTCACCAGGGATAAAAAAGAATTAAGAAGTATTCTTAACCAAAAACACAAAGATTGTTCAGTTAACCAAGAGTCTATATGTTGTGCAAAGTTGATAATTGATGATCTATAAGATTCAGTAAGCACAACCTTTACTCTTTTCCTTGGTGCTTCTCACGAGGATTATAGTTTGGAAATATGTGTAAAATATTTCCCAACATACTTGATATCACCTCAAAATTTTCTTTAAAGAAATATTATATCATCTGAGGGTTAGAAAAGAGAGTTGGCTCTCATCGCCCTTCTCCCCCATTCAATTCTAGCCTCAAACCCTAGGGTTTCATGCTCCAAATGTAATAAATTGCAAGATAATGGCTAGACATGGCAAGGAGGTTCATGAGTAGTGGTGGAGTGGAGAGACAAGGAGGATTTGGTGGATAGCTTGGTTTGTTTTTGTATAGCAGCTTAGGGTTTCAATGGAAACTCTCTATAATGTTCCTTTGATGTGTTATTTTGGCTCTATGGATGCATGGGGTGGTTCCCTTAGCTATCTTTTATGCTCCGAGATGGATATATGGAGGTGTCGTTGTCATGCTTTGCATGATGGGTGCTCATTGTGGATGGTAGGGGTTCATGTAGGCATGTGATAGCATGGGTATCTAATCGTGGTGGTGGCATGTCAAAGTGTTTGTCTATGTATAGTTGTTAAATCCATGGCGAACAACCCAAGACTTTTAGAGTTTGTGTAGCTCCCTTGTATGTTCTTTAGACATTATTTTTGGACTAGACTTGATGTTGGCATGGGAGGAGGTTGCATGACTCGTAGTGGCTCAGACTACAACTTAGCTTGGTGTATGGTTTCCTTCTCACCCTGCTCTTAGTTTCCTTGCATGGTATGGTAACTAGGATTTCTAGTTGATCAAGGTTTGGTTGTTTTCTATTTAATGTAACCATGAAAATATATCCTCCCCGCACACTTTGTTGATAATGTATGGGGAATAAACTAAGTTCTCTACATAATCTTAATCTCATGAATGTCTACATATGTAACATACTTTTTCTATATATAATTTTATAGTTTTTACCTATCAACTTACATTAAAATAAAAATACAAAAATTTAAAATATAAATCAACTTTATTTTACCATTTTTATTACATAAAAACACTCCATCAAAATATGTATATTTGTTGAAGAACTTTCTGAAAATAAACTCTTGCTTATTAAATATTTCCTTAAAAAGTCCTTGTCCAAATCCCTCTTTAACTTGCTATTTCAACCTTAACTACACTTTCATGCTCATCATGTTTACCAACCCCGAATTATTTGGTTTTCACGGTTTTGATTCGTTTCCAAAGTCTTCTTTATATCTTTGTGAAAGGAGGGTGGTGCTCAACAATTAATTAATCAATGAAATATCTATCGGTTAAGGGCTTACGCCCTACCAACTTCTCTAGACGTGCTTTGGTTTATTATTTTAAAATTTAGTAAAACACTTGATTCATATCTAGTGGCTGTAGTTTAGTGGTAAGAATTCCACGTTGTGGCCGTGGAGACCTGGGCTCGAATCCCAGCAGCCACATTTTCTTATGGATATGATTGTTGAATTTTTCTCTGCTTAAGAAAAGATAAAGGAAGTTTTTCTCTGTCCGTCAAAAGATATGATTCCGTTTTTCAAAATAGTGGTTTTCGTAATTTATGATGCCATTTTTGGAAACAGTGGTTTTGGTAAT
>ML815703.1:0-11149 GCA_009831015.1 Picea engelmannii
GATTAAAGTGAGGGTGAGTGAAGAGACACCAAATCTCAACCACCCATCTAATCTAATCTCAACCATTAGATTAGAAAACTCCTCACCTTCCCTCATGAGGTCGACTTGGGCAAGAGGGCGCACCCATTCTTGGGTAGTTGAAGCATTCTTGTTGAGAAAACAAGAGGCGTTCAAGAATTCTTGTTGAGAGAACAAGAGAGAGCAAGAGAGAGGCTGAGCTGAAGAAAAGAGATAGCAGCTGCAATTTCTGGGAGTATTGGCATGCATTCCAAGGCTGCCGAACAACATTTAGTGGCACAGAAATTGAGTCTTAGCAGAGTTTTGGCATGAATTTCGAGACTCTCCGTGCAGCATTAATTGCTGGGACAGCCGTACAGTTGTACGAATTTCTGGTTCAGAAATCAAGGAGCAAAGCTACATGAATGTCTAGATAAGTTGGTGTAAATTTCTGAAGATGAATATGCTGTAAAAGAATTTCTCAGAAGCTCATAAATAATACAAAGCCCTCTCTCACTGGTTTTCCCCTTGTGGGTTTTTCCAGGGTCAAAGTTAGACCGAATATCTTTGTGTCTATATTTTCTGAGTTTTGCATATTTCTGATATTTTATTTCTGCATTGAAAATGATGTTCAGAATCCTCATGTTTCAGTTCTGAAGTTTATTTTCTATTAAGTTTTTATATGTTGAAACAGTGTTGAAACTGGAGTTTCAGCATTTAACTTTGGTTAAAAATTCAGCGAGACTGAAACTGGGTTGGGGTCTGAAAACTTAACACCTACTTATTGCATCCTTCATGAGAATTATTTCAGATTTTGATGTTGTCCATGAGGATGTCATGATAAAATTGTTTGTGTTTAGCTTGGAATATCTACAAAAATATGGTTTGAAAGTCTTTGTGAAAAGGAAATATATTCATTTGTATGGTTGATCGAAGCATTTTGCAAGCATTGGGATCCTAGTTATGAAGAAGAAGAAAAGGTTGTGGATTTAGTTGATGCTTGGCATTATAAGGAAAGTGAGATCCAATACCTAAATGATTACCTTGATCTAGATTGGGATAATAACATTGCGAGGTTCCATGGACTTGTTGATTTGAATACATTGCATGTTATGTCCTTGATTTGAGTTATTTCATATTTTGATGTTGTTGAAGAGGATTCCATGATGAAAATGTTTGTGTTAACCTTGAAAGATTCTGCAAAATATGGTTTGAAACTCTTTGTAGAAAGGAAATATCTTCATTTGCATGGCTGATTGAAGTGTCTTGCAAGTGTTTCGATCCTAGTTATGAAGAAGAAGAAAAGGTTGAGGATCTAGTTGATGCTTGATTTTACAAGGAAAGTGAGATCCTATACGTAATGCTTGCATATGAGAGTAACTTCTACGATGCTCTCTTGTTTGAAGTCAAGGATAAATGAGATGCAGTTATGTCCTTGGTTGAGTATATCAAAGAAAATTTTTGTCATCCATGCCAAGAGAATCTTGGGCATGAGTTTCGTGAGGATCATTTGGATTACCAGGTTTTCTTTTCATCACATGGGCTACTTATGCGTAAAAAGTCGGATTCAGATGAGAAGTTTGAAGCATCATAAAACTTTATTGCAACACTTCAAGAAGATTTTTCCATTTATGAATATGCATTATATCTTATTTTGGAAGAAACAACTTGTGATAATGATGTACACCTGCTTGAGGACATTCCAAAGGCCATTGTCATGGATTTTGAGGAGTATATGGGATTGGTAAGTTATATTTCTTTCCAAAGTTTTAAATTTGATGATGAATCTCTTGACAATTTGAAAAGGATAGATTTGGTGGAGAAACCCTTGGAGGATGAATAAATTGCAGGTGTTATGGCTAGCTCATGTGATAAACAACATGGCAGCCAAGAGGATGATGATGTGAGCACTCTTTTTTTGACTGGGAGACATAAATGGGATGTGGATTGCTAATTTATTCATGAGGATTCCATATAGGAGTCGGGACACAGTGTGAAAGTTTGATGGCAGAAAATCTGAATTGGCACACTCCACATCAATTCAGCATTGGGAGCCAATTCCTGGACTTGAAGAGAACATCTCATATCCTATTTTCTGCAATTTTGAACAGCTAAATGATGTGGAGGTATGTGATGCATATGCGATTGTTGATAAAGTTTCGGGTGTCCTCAACAATGGGGGAGATTTCTTGCACCATAAAGAGCATTTTCAAACATTACATATGCAAATTTTTTTCATCCATTGATATCTTCAGCTTGTGCCTTTTATATGCATAAAAAATCAGCAAAGGGAATATGTTTGGGACAACAAGAATATGTTTGGGTGTATTGCAGAATTTTGCAGCCTTCCCATAGAGGGTACTGATTTATTTTTCTAGATTTGAGTTTTTAGGGAACATCAAATGGAGGTCTGATAGAGGGCAACAAAATTTTTGAAGATATTTATTGGAACTGCCTTCTAAACCCTTGTTGCTTGAGGTTATGATAGGTGATTTTCATGGCAGCCAATGAGGGCATTTATAGGGACAATATGGTGGTTCGTGAAGGTGATTCATGGCTTGATGTCGGGCTGCCATATTCACATGCAGGAGGTGATGACTATGTCGACCCTATCCAAAATCGGATATAGGAAGCATGCAATGCCACACATTTACCTTTGTATGTTTTTTATGTTTACTTCCATCTTCAACAACTCATTTCAGTTTTCAGCCATACAGTGACAAAGAATCCAGCTTACTCATGCAGGATGTTTGATCTAGTGTTGTTTTGTTGCCAAACATAAGTGAAGATCTGATGTTATTGATGGGATGACACCGTAGTTGCATTGGCTCTTTGATTTCACTTAGCATTTGCATCATCTGATTGTAGAGTAGGGTAGAAAAAATAAGCTAAATGTTCATGAACAGTAGATTTCATTTATGCTTCCTTTGGCATTTTGGGCTTGTGACTTTGTTTGTAGTGCCCTTTGAGAACGAGTAGTTAGATGGACATTCTCAAATTTTTGTAATGAATTGAGATTGAAAACATTGTATTGTGTAGTGAGGATGTGAAGTTCTGGATCCATCCTATCATGGATGGCCATCACTTTGATTCACCTTATAGGTACAACAAAGGTTCTTGAGTTCTCTTGCACCCCACAAAGGAGTGCAGTCCTGATATGGATACCAATTGCTGCGCCCTTGAAAATGCATAGTTCATTTTTAATTTTCATGGGCCTTTGCTATCAAAGAACTACAGTATTGGGGTTTTCTCATTGATTTATGTGCATTAATTCTGAGTCTCAGGGTCTGTGCTTCGATTTCTGTCACAAAAAAACTTGAATTCTTATATTCTGTGCAAGAAATGTGTCAAATTCCATGCAAAACATTACCTTGAATTGTTTGCATTCTATACAATTTTGTCTTTGTTAGGGTCCTATCCTAAGCTCCCTACTTAGGGGTACTTGGGAGTCAGTTTATCATGTATGGGGCCATCCTTTTTGAATAAGGCCCACAAGGTAGTTGGTGTGTGGTTAATTAATCGAAAAGGGTCATCCTTGGACTTTATGCAATAAGGCATGCTAGGCAGTTGGTACTCGTTAATGTTGGGACCACTAGTGGTTAGGGTTTGGGTAGTGAGAAACTCTTAATAGAGGTAGGAAGCTATGTAATGTTTTGTTAAGGATTATTAATGTATTTGAATGCTGCCCATTTGGGGGTTGCTCCCTTGAAGAAACCAGTGAACATTGCTATCATTCTGGAATATCGATAAAGGGTTATCTCTCTGTAGGGGCTATATTTTGGTTCACCTCTTTATTTACTGGTGCATGCATTTCTTCATATATATTTCTCTTGAATTCAATGTCTTTGCTATCTAAGTACATTGTAGTCTTGGGGTTTGCTCGTTGATTTTCGTGCATTAAGTTTGAGTCTTGGAGTCTGTGCTTAAATTTCTGTCACAAAATACCTTGAATTCTTGTATGCTGTGTAAGAAACGTGTCAAATTCCATGCAAAATATTACTTTGAATTGTGTGTAGAAAATTCCTCAAATTCTACACAAGTTGGCCTGTCTTAGGATGTGTGTATGTCCCGAAACCTGTCTTGAATTCTATCCACCTCAGATGTGTCTCTGCACATTTTCTTTGGTTCCTGCAAAATTCTATTTTCTGGCCTGTTTCAGCTTGTTCTACATGCCTCAGGTTGTGTGCCTGTCCTGATCAGTTTTGGGACTATTCCACACAACTCTGTATGGTCTGTTGTTTGTACCTGCATGTGTTTATATGATGCATGTGTGTTCAGGCCTATTCTGCACACTATTCTTCGTTGTTCTGGACTGTTATCAGAGCCAAATTACTGTTACAACACCAATTTTTGTTCTTGTTTGGGGTTGTTAATGCTCCTGTTATAGCTCTTTTTTTGTGCCTGTTCAGGGTTGTTAATGCTCCTGTTACTGCACCACTTTGTGTGTATTTTCTCTCTCAAGAATTTGGAAAATTACAATTATTCTTCTGCTTCTCATGTGCCAAATAGTTTTGTTGGTTATTCTTCCAACTGTAATGAAAAAACGTCAACTAACCTAAGCAGTAACTATGTTTCGTAACTGATAAGAATAGCAACAGAAGTTGAAACTTGAAAGTAATTAACAGTATTCAAACACTATAGCTTAAAGCAGCTGCACATTAGCTTTGCAAAAGTAAATATGGCTTACTGATAATAATGAGCACAGTGCTAAAAGTAAATCGCCAGTTTTGACGATACATCCAATCATAACCAGTTTAAGTAGGTATCAATATAACATTACCAACAGAAATCAGCTATTACTATGACGTGGGAGTAGTGGAGCTTAAGTTCAGACTGCGATCAGTATTCATATAACTAGTTATGATAACAAAATAGAAGGTAATCGAGAAAGCTTTCATTACTAATTTTTTTTGTATATAAAAATTTTACATCATGCCTGAGTCATTAATAGCTAACTACCCATCATGTCATTATCCAGAGTAGGTGGAACTGCTTTTCTAACATCATAAACAATCATGATAATGATTAGTGCATATTCAAAGTTACTCATGTTGAGATTTGTACCTTGGGAGGTGTTCCCCATGTTTTTTTGACCTCCTTAGCACATGAGGGAAGGACATGACACTTTGTACCTTGTACTTTTGTCTATTTTCACTTTGACTTTGGTTAAAGTGAAATTTGGTCACTTTTGGCATGCATAAAGTGATTATTAATTCACTAAGGGGTGAATTTGGAGACATAAGTGGACTTAGGAAACTTAACCCAAAGTGGGTTTGTGACTTAAATATGTTTGGGGAGATCTCAACCATCGATTAGATGGAAGATGTGATGATCTCAGCCCTTCATATTTCAGGTTTCCTAATTGATGTCTAAGAGGGGCGCAAAGGTCTAAGGAGGGGCGCATTCTTCATTGCTTGGTTTGCTCATTGTGAGAGGAGTTCTTCTTGGATGGAGATGAGATCAGTTTTGTGAGGAGAGTATAGCTAGGGCACTTGCTTTCATGGAGGGAGGCTTGCCTTGTATGCCTTAGTTTATTTACTGGAGGAGTTCTACTTCTGAGGAGGGCGCATTGCTAGATTGGGGCGCATCAGCTATAGAGAGACTTCTAGCCATCAGATTGCAGTGAGATCAGTTGCAGAGGGTTTCCATTTAGCATAGCTTCATTGCTGTGGAGGGGTTTCTAGATCTGAGCTCACAGTTGGCAGTTGGAGCAGATTCAGTGGTTCTGGCAGTTTGCATGAGGGGCGCACCATTCCGGGGCGCATTTGTTGATGTAGAGCTTGTATTTCAACTCAGCTGGAGTTGCTATTGTATTAGGTTCTTTCATATATTGTGTTTACTATAACCCTTCTTGTGTTTACATATCTCAAATTGGTTTTCCTCGGGGGGGGTTTGTCCAGGGTCATATTGACCAAAAATACCTGTGTCTACAAATGCATGTATTAGTTCTTAGATCTGTTCATTTTCAGCAGTAAACGATGTATTAGGTGTGTTATGTTTATTTGAGTTGCATGTACTAATTCTTCTGTGACAAAAACGACATGCTAGAGCACCCAAATTGAGAACATAACCGTAACAAATCAGCAAAGTGTATTTGGATTGTTGGCTGTTATAAAACAACAAAAAACTAATTAACTTACAGTTGAAACTTAGAGCCTTTCTTTGGTCAAATACAGACCAAGAAGGCAAGCTGATAGGACCTAGAATTTTCACATGGTATCAGAGCTTCGGTGGCTGATTTTTTGGATAGTTGGGACAACATATTGAGTGGCTGTCAAATACTTCTTTCTGGCAGATTTTGAGGACAGCCATTGACTCATTCAGTGGTTGTTAGAGGGCAGAATTTTTCAGAGGGTTGTTGGGCAGTTTGGACACTTGGAGATTAGTCTCTTTTCACACCTACGCAGTAGGAGTGAGGCTGATTTTTTGTGACCTCTTTTCACACCCATTTTGTTGGGAGTGAGGTCAGATTGCATTGTCTCTTTTCACGCCTATATTGACAGGAGTGAGACAGTGTTTTCCTTGGCAGTGTGAGCATCAGTTGGGGATTGCAGATTGGCAGAGATGTTAGCATCTCATATGCGAGTTGAGGACAGGTTAGCTAGGACTAGCAATTGGTCGTCTTGGAAGGCGAGGATGATCTTCATCTTTGAGGACCTCGAGCTATGGGATATAGTCGAGGCAGTTGTTCCCTCCATTCCTGTCACTGCTCCCGTCTTGGTGGCAGAGTTCAGGAAAAGGAACAACAAGGCGAAGAGGACTATTTGTGACGCAGTCCGGGATCACATTATACCCCATTTGACGGGGAAGGCTCATGCATATGAGATGTGGGCATCTTTATGCAAGCTATATGAGAGCTCCAATGAGAACCGAAAGATGGTTCTTCATGGCCGACTTAGGGGCATTCGCATGCTCAAGGATGAGTTGGTAACTTCATTCCTTGGTAGATACACTCAGATCAAAGACGAGCTTGGAGTCGTCGGCGAGGTTGTTGAACCTAACTATTTGGTGAGGCAAGGTTTGAATAGCTTCACCAAACCGTGGGGTCCATTTGTGCGTGGCATAGTTTCCAGAGAGGTCATGCCTACATGGGAGAGGATGTGGGATGACTTCGTCCAGGAGGAGATCAGATTAACATCAGAGGCTTCTGGACAGAGGTAGCAGCAGCAGCAGCAGATTGGTCAGGGTGAGGAGGATCTTGCTCTTTGGTCAAAGGGCAAGAAGAAGGTCGACCGATGTGGTCGGTAAGGTCCCAAGTTTGGGGCTAGCCACAGAGGAGTGGAAGAGCAGAGAGCAACAATGGTCAGGGCAGTGGTCAGGGTAGAGATATGAGCGAAGTGAAGTGCTTTGTTTGTAAGAAGTTCGGGCACTATGTTGGGCAGTGTTCAAATAGGAAGAAGAAGAAGGGTGGTACAACGACTACAACAGAGGAGGCGGACTTTTAGACACAGTTTCAGAGAGAGTGTGATTTTCATATATGTTGTAGTTCGGTTGAGTCATCACCATGTATCGGTATATTGATAGTGGGGCATCGAGCCATATGACTGGAGTTCGAGAGAATTTTTCTGATCTCAGATGCCCTGAGGTCAGGATAGATATTTCTCTTGGAGATGATAGAGTAGTCACAGTTGCTGGGATTGGCACAGCTGCTTTTAGGAGAGAGAGCTTGCCACCTATATCGTTTACTGATGTTCTTTTCGTCCTTGGGATGAAGAAGAACTTGATTTCAGTTTCCACCCTCCAGGATAGAGGTCTTGAGGTTACATTCAGAGGCACCGAGGTACTGATTCATCCTCGGGGGTCTTCACTAGACTCAGGAAAGGTGATTGGAGTGAGAGACAGGGATATGTACAGATTACTTTTTCAGCCACTTCTTGCATTGGTGGCTAGTAGCGACAACAACAGACAGTTGTGTGAGTTATGGCATCATAGGATGGCCCACCTACATCATGGGGCTCTTGGAGGGCTGAGAGAGGTTGTGACCGGAGTGCCACAGATCAACATAGAGCATCAGGATGTTTGCAGAGGGCGTGCGCTTGGCAAATTTTCCAAGGCATCATTCCCCAACAGTGACATCAGGTCAGCTGGGATACTGGATTTAGTACACACGGATGTGTGTGGGGCCATGGGCCCATGACTCGGAAATCCTTGAGTGGTTGTGAGTATTATCTCACATTTATTAATGACTACTCAAGGAAGACTTGGATCTATTTCCTGAAGGCCAAGAGTGAGGTCTTCGCACGGTTCCAAGAGTTCAAAGCTCTTGTGGAGAACCAATCGGGAAAGGGGATCAAAGTCTTGCGGTCGGATAACGGGGGAGAGTATTCCTCGAGATAGTTTGTAGACTTTTGTGCACAACATGGCATCAGGAGACAGATGACCGTACCTTACAACCCCCAGCAGAACAGGGTTGCCGAGAGGAAGAACCGGGCCATTACCGGTGCAGCGAGATCGATGCTGCATGATCAGAGTTTGCCTTTGTATTTGTGGGGCAGAGGCATGTGCTACTGCAGTTTATCTGCAGAACAAGAGCTCCCATAGGATTTTGGGGAAGATGACTCCTGAGGAGGCCTTCACTGATAGGAGGCCCGATGTCAAGCACATCAAGATATTTGGGTGCTTGACTTTCTCTCATGTCCCCTCGGAGAGGAGGACAAAGCTAGACCCCACAGTCCAACAGGGGATTCTAGTTGGATACTCAGAGGTGTCGAAAGCCTATCACACTACATTCTGCCACTTAGGAAAGTGGTGGTGAGCAGAGATGTTAGATTTGAGGAGGATAAGGCTTTTGCGAGATCTCTTAAGTCGAGAGTTGGAGTTGAGGATGATGCAGAGTTTCCAGTTGCAGTCTCAGAGGGAGCGTAGCCTCAGTCGTCAGGTACACTAGTATCAGGGGTGACAGGTACACCTATGACCATGATAATCCCTTTCGTGCACCTCAAATACTTCGACAATTGAAACAACTCGAACTAGATCAACTCACTCATTTGAATAGAATCCTGAAGCAAGAGTAACATCATGTTCAACCCCCTCAGTTTGAGAGAATCTATCAACCCTGTCCCTATACTCTATAATGCTTTGATCTGTTTCAACCATGGAATCAATATAATCCTCCATCAAGGTATCATATCTCTCCTCCTCTCGACAACTAGAAGGCATACAGATGCAGGAAACCAATGCAACATGACTAGCATATCTCCTGAGAGGTATACTCGCCCTCACCAAAGATCTGGGTGCTCCTACATGTTCTCGAGCCTCCCAAAAGCTAGAAGACTCATCTAATCTCATTGGAATGTATAAGTGCCATTGGATCAACAAGTAACTTGTAAAGGCCACCGTCTCTCACTCCTCTAGCTAAAGTCCTTGGACTAGCTAGACTACAATCACTGATGGTGCATTGTTGTCCCTCAAAAGCAAATCTCCATTGTACATCTAACATACAAGATAATGAAAAAAGATTCTTCTTCAACCTAGGAACAAATAGAATATCATTCAGCTCAAGAACATCACCTGAAGGCATTTGAAAATAAATAGAGCCAATTCCTCTCATAGGATAAGTGGCATCATCATCAAGCTTCACACTCATGCGATCCTCTTGCTCCTGAATCTTGTTGAATAAAGACCTACCATATGTCATATGTCTTGAAGCTTCAATGTCCACATACCATCCAACATTAGACACAGTGTTAGAAGTCAAACAAGAGGTCATCAAAAAGTCGGTCTCAAACTAAGAGTTAATCTCCTCTGCATTTGCTACACTCCCAACTACAAGATATTTCATACCCTTTTCTTTCTTTTGAAATGGGCACTGACTGGCATAACGTCCCATCTTGTGACATTAGAAACACATCGCTTTGCTCAATTCCTCCTTTTCTATATCTGTCACTTCTTTCTTCTTGTAGCCTTTCTTGCTAGCCTCCTTCGTCTTCTCGGCGAGACCATCGATAGAATCTACTTCCACTTGCTTCGAATAAGACTATAATATGTTTTTTTTGTGCATAAGATCATTCCAAAGCCTAGGAAACTTTGTTAAGGTCCCTTGAGCACAGATACCTTGAACAAAAGGCAACCAGGGGAGCAAGTCCTTTTAAGGGAATGAACACTAACTCATCATCCTCCATTGTTGTTCCAATGGCAACCAACTAATCTTTCAACTTAGTGATTTGAGTCAAGTAGCTCAACATAGTATCTGTATTGCTCATGTGAAGCATTAAAAGATGGTTTTGCAAAAGCATCTGTTGAGAACAATGTAGCCAGAGTGTGGAGAGTCAGGAGTGTCATTTTCAAAAAATCCTCAGGAGCGAAGTGTTCCGAGAGTGTCTATTATATATATATATATATATATATATTGCGTTTATATTAAAAAAACATGCAGAAAGACAAATTAGTTGCAGAATGTATGAAAACATGCATATTTGTACATTGTAACATTAAAATGGCATCCATGGTAATAAGTAGTGTAAATGTGTTGAACCTGCACATAATAGATCTAGCTAGAAAATACCACACACATTTGCAGAGAGAAATTGAGAAAGAAGAAGCAAGAGAGAAAGAATGGAAGAATTCTTATTAACCGTATTCCACATTCAAAGAGTGAATAATTTACAATATATATATATAGGATAAATGAGTAACTAATGAGCCATAGTGGTGGTCTAGATTGATCTAGACACACACCAACAGTTACAAGAGTAAACTGCCACCTAGTCTAGTCTCTCAGGCAATTACAGGGGTGAACTGCCACCTAGCTGAGTTAACTAGTCAACTAGTCTTCAGTTAACTGACTGAACAAAGAGTAGTGAGTTGGTGATGATCCCAATGTTGCATGGTGACAAAACCAATGCAACATCTAAACTCAACTCAACTAGTCAAACTGAAGTGTGAACTGAAAGAGAATATTCTCCAGGTGGAATATTCTCTAAGTGGAATTTTCTCTTCTAAAATATAGGAGATTGGATAATGGCTAATTATGACTAATAAACAAGGAATAACCTTATAAAAAATAAATACTAGGTGTGTGTGAAGTAACTCCAACACCCCCCCTGAACATCACTATGGTGAAAATAAAGAATGGGTCCCGACTACGAGGCCATGTTAGGTACCCAAATACAAAAGATACACTGAACTAAACGAGGAAAGAGGGAAAACCTCA
>ML815703.1:40920-54517 GCA_009831015.1 Picea engelmannii
ACATCTCAAGCCTTGAGGACAAGGCTGTTTTTAAGGGGGTGGACATGTTAAGGTCCTAACCCGCACATAGGTAGATCAATGTATTCGGATGTAATAAAGGTCAATATTAATAAGGCCTTTCAATAAAATAGAATAAGGCGGATGTAAGAAAACCTAATAGAAGCTTCCGCTTCTAGAAGGATCTTCCTCTAGATGCTTCTCTTAATAGACATATTTAGTATAAATAAGGGTCAAGGGTATGAGAACCCTAGCTTGGAGATTATTGTAACAGAACGTTGCTCGATTGGAGGTTGCCCCCTCGAAGAGGTCTGTGAACATTGCTTTCTGAATCAAAGTGTTATTTCTATTGCTATTGATATATCATTTATGTGTATTGTGAAGATTATGCTGGATATTTTACTGTTATTCTGCCATTTCTAGCATTTTATTTCTGTTCTGCATATTTTATATATCTGGTATCTTGCAAAGAATCCCTAGAAATATGGTTAAATGGTTAAGTGGTTAAGAAGTCCTAGAGGTGTGTTCATGAAGCCCAAAGTTGATTGAAGAAAAAGAGTATGAAGGACATTGCAAATTCATGCAAAACATCCATTGATTAATAGTCCTTGTCCAGCTGTCTCCAACGATAGGTGGCATGCCATGTGGTTCCTCAAGGTTGAAGAGTTATTCCTTATTAAATATGAAGCCTCAATGTATGGTCAAGAAGCGCTGGATATAAGGTCAAGAAGTTATAAGTTTTCCCTAAAGTCAAGTAAAGGAGAAAAAGTTGTTGCAAACAAGAAGTTACATGTTGAATCAAGGTCAAGTAAAGAAGGTACTTGGAAGGGTATAAATACTGGTATATATATTGATATATATATATATATATATATATTGAGTATATATACCGATATATATACTAAGCATATATATCGGTATATATATCGATATATATATATCGACACATATACCTAGTATATGTCAATATATATTAGGTATATGTGTCGGTATATATACTCGATATATATACCAGTATATATACTCAATATATATACTGGTATATATACTCGTATTATATTCACAGAGGCAACGATGGAATCCCTTAAAGGAAAAATATTTTATGTGTTTGAAGAACAATTCACATACATAAGGATTTTTGGTTTCTAGGGGAATTCACATACATAAGTACCCACATTTGAACTCACCTCAGTATGTGAATCTTCCTGAATTGGTTGTTTCTTTCTCCTGGGTGAAATTTTGCTTCAGATGGTTGTGACCTTTCATTCGACAGGAGATTATTTGTTGTCGTCTCCCCCTTGCAAAATTTATTGCACCCTACTAAATACTGTGGGGTAACTGATGGATAGCGTGTGGGCCACAAAAATTCCTTCTAGGTCAAAGCCTCCAATTACCTCCACTTCTTTCTTAACAAGGATTCGAAGAATCCAACCATTTCAATGAGCTCTTGACAATAATCGCAGAAATTTTGAGTTGCATAGTGATATATTTCCTCTTTCTTTTATTATCAAAGAATAGGGACCATGTCTTGCATTGTCTACATAGCTCATGCACCAAAACTCGATCACACATGAATCAGGGAAGAAGCAGTAAAGCCTTATGTATGTGAATTATTCTTCAAACACATAGAATCCTTTCCCTTTAAGGGATTCCATCACTACCTCTGTGACCTTGGTAGGCTCGGTTCCTATGAGCATACTTCTACATTAATATTTAAAGGATTAGCATATATAAAGGATCAATATATATACCAATATATATACTTAGTATATATACCGATATATATATTGAGTATATATACTGACACATATACCTAGTATATATATTGACATATACTAGGTATATGTGTCGGTATATATACTCAGTATATATACCGGTATATATACTCAGTATATATTACCAACATATATATTTTGGTATATATACTCAGTATATATACTAGGTATATATGTCAGTAATATATATCGGTATATATACTGAGTATATATAGTGGTATATATACTCAGTATATATACTATGTATATATGTCGATAATATATACCGGTAGATATACTAAGTATATATATTGGTATATATATTGAGTATATATACTGGTATATATATATTAGGTATATGTGTCGGTATATATACTCAATATATATATATACCGGTATATATATTGATTATATATACCAGTATATATATACCGGTATATATATTGATTATATATACCAGTATATATACTCAATATATATATATCGATATATATATTGATTATATATACCAGTATATATACTCATTATATATACTGACACATATACCTAGTATATGTCCATATATATACTAGGTATATACTCAATATATATATCGTTATATATACTCAATATATATATATATATATATATATATATATATATATATATATATATATATCCTCAGTATATATACCGGTATATATACTAATCATTTATCCTTTATACTTGGCAGGCTCGGTTCCTATGAGCATACTTCTACATTAGTATAAAGTATTAATATATATACTGGTATATATACTCAATATATATATGTGTGTGTGTGTGTGTGTGTGTGTGTGTGTGTGTGTGTACTGAGTATAGATACTGTTATCACATAAAGTTGTCAAGGGCCATAGTCGCCCAAGTCTTTGTTTACAAAGTCCGCAACCATGAGCGCTAAGTCAAAAGGTCGAGCAAATTTTTAAAGGTCGAGCAAATTTTTAATCTGGGTTGTAGATCTCATTAGGAGAGATTAACGGTGGAAAATAATTGCGGGAATCGGGAGTTTGAAATATTGTTAAAAAATTTTGTCAAAGGTCTGAACTCTCGAAACCCGAAATCAGAGGGACGCATGGCACTGGATCCAGGGATTCGTGGTTTCATGAATCAGAGGTTTTAGCATGGAGCGGCTGGCGACTGGGGTTTTCGAGGAAGCAATCGTGGCCGTCAAAATTGAAGCAAGTCCGACCATCGATCTGAATAAGGCCATTTCGCAAGTTCGTGCATCGAGATATTTGGAATCAAGTTGAGTGAAGACTCCCGAAGGACGAAATCCCAAAGCGCCTTTGGATATAAGTGTCGATTTATGACCCGAGGTCGCATGCATGAGGGAGTGATGGAGAGGAGCTGCGCCAAAGGCTGAAAGCGCCCTTATTGGTCACAAAAGAAGATCTGTGTGGCCTTGAGGCATCAAGATTGACTTGAAGAAGTCGTGGGAACCACTTGAAGCATTCATGGGTGATAGGTCTCATTCTAATCTCGACGAAGGAAGTTATTGAATATGGGGGCGGCAATTGAGACCTCGTCTCACCCCATAAATGGAAAACATGTAGAGAGCGGTCGTGGAGGAAGACTTTCCATCCGAAGCTTTCTGGTGTACTGTTTTTTCCTGCAAAGAATACAACTGAGCCAGGATCGCGTCAAACATGAGAAGGATTGTGCAGTCTGACAGAGCGGGCGCCGAATGGAAACTTTGAATACATGGGCCCGATCACTCTCCTAGTGGTTGCAGCATTTCTGAGTATATGTATGCAGTTTTGATTTTTTGTTAAGGGTCGAATGGTTGAGCTAGGCTTCCAGCTATTGTAATATTTTGAGGAATAACTCTGGTTCTCTAGTTATATACTTGATTTGAGACTTCTTGATTAATCTAATTCATCTTTCTTACCCCATATTTTTGCCTCTAATTCTAAGAGAGTTCATGATTGACCGATTCACATGGATTGTTGTAACTGTATTATGATGAATGTTTGATTATAGTGTTGTTATAATTTTTTTCAGTTTCTTTGAAATTTGAATTCAAGAGGATCTTGTGTTTGAGTTTTTTCTTCCTTAGGCTGTTGGAAGACCTGATGTCAATAGAAGACCTCTACACTCTCCTCACCAAAGTCTTCCCTCTATTCACCCTTACTCCAACTTATTGACTGAATTTGATTCCAGACCTCAACTGCTTATGCATGCTAGTCCAGATTTCTGAGTTAGAACGTTATTATCATTGAGTCCTCTCCATTTGATCACCTAAAACTCATTTACATTTACTGTATAAACCGATGGGTACTAGGATTACCTTCTATGCAATCTAAGGGTGACTTCTAGTGCTAACAGATACTGACACATATACCTAGTATATATATCGACATATACTAGGTATATGTGTCGGTATATATACCTAGTATATATATCGGTATATATACTCAGTACCTATACCAGTATATATACTCAGTATATATATCTATATATATACTAGGTATATATGTCGATATATATACTTGTATATATACTAGGTATATATGTCGATATATATACTTGTATATATGTCAGTATATATACTTGTATATATACTTAGTATATATACCAATATATATACTACGTATATATACGAGTGTATATACTAAGTGTATATAGCGACACATATATCCTAAAACTTTGCCCAGTTGGTCACCGGAGAACTAAGGGGGGAAGGGAAGGAAAGAGGTCTTTGGAAAATCTGGTGGTCGAGAGGTCCAGTTACCCGATGCGACAAACTCCTTCCTAAGATTACTAAGAAAGATCAACGGGTGAGATCTCTCGACCCTCTAATCCAACGATTGACATTTAAAGTGTGTATTCAAAGGTTTAAGCTAGACAAGGGCCCATGCTCGACCTGCGTAAATCTTGTGTGATTGATTGTTGATGTCGATCATGGGATCACCATATTCTTCTCATCACCTAAGATGACAAATATATAGAGAAGATTTTATCACTTACAATCAATGTGGGATAACACATCAAAGTAGAGAAGATTTTATGGTTGTAGTCGAAGGTATTCCAAGATTCCACAAGACAAGAGTATCCTATTTTTATGAGAAAATGAATTTTTATTATCCAAACTATTTTTTACAACAAGATGATAAAAATGATTACAAAAGATTATCAATTTTAGTTTTTGTCCATCCATATAGCTTTTGTAATTGAATTTTCCCCACGCCCAGGGTAATTTTAATTACCCTGGGCATGGGGAAAAGTCTCAAATCACTACCCATCTCTGCCTTGTGATACAATTTGCAGACCAATTAAATTTGTTAAATCTAAATTTTATCCCTTATGAGCAACAAACAATATTGCGGGGGATTGCTTTATTCTAGGGAAAGGTTTATCTCTTTCTTCTAATATTAAAGTAGGTAGTGTAATTTAACAAGTAACCTCGGGTCAAATTAAGGCATCCCGAGTTATAAATATCCATCTTATGAAACAACACTGTTTTGATTTAAAAAAAAACGACATCAATTGCCTCAAGCCAAAGAATCATAAGAATTCAAATGAAAAGGAATACCAGATAATCGGCGAGCTCTGTTCTGTTGGTAAAAGGTCTGAGATAATCTGAATTTCCCACTTGGTAAGTAATTATCCATGCTTGGTAAGTAATTCTCGGTGCCAAGGCGATCTCTATTGTTGAGCTTCTTTGGTGAGCCAATCTTTACCAACCGGTTGGTAGACGGGTTTAATGGCAATGAATGGCATGCAACAATGAATTCGCTGCCAACTAATCCACTTCAAGTCCATGGTTGTGGCTACAGATAAGGCTTGCCAACAATCTATCGTTATCCTCGACATCAGATTTCCCATAAATTCCAATTTCAAAGATGTGAATCTGCCACCTAACCATAGTTTAACATTGTTTGAAGTTGCGTAATTTGTATGCTTTGATCAAATATAAAATTCCAGTTCAATGCATCCATGTACCTTCAATCATCTGTTTAGTTCACATATTAATGGTTTGTTTATTGCATGCTGCCTCATTCACAAAGGGATTATCTTTGGTTGTTCGAATGGCGGACTACAGATGGTTTGAATTGAACTGCAAAGAGAGCACAGAGAGGTCCCCGGTTGTATCTGTCACAATCCATAATAATGGGAGTTACTAGGTGCTCCAATAATAGAAGGCAGTTGTTAAATTGACATAAATTGACATAAAAGCCAAGAAACAAATTCCAACCACTTTTTTTATAATCCTTGCGTAACGTTACGAGTCTAAGCCCTACATCTAAATGAAAATGAATTGAACATAGTGGTATCTTTGATGCATAAAAGAGAGTAACCGTTAATTTAACGACTTCTTCGAATCGTTAACAATTATGGTTCTACAAGGCTCAAGAGGTTTCTAGAACCACCACTTCTACGCATGAATATTTTTAAAACTAGCCCCACCACTTAACGATCTGCCCTAAAAAATCAATGGTAAGCAATTGGAAGGAAGCTACATGAAAACAATTGTTAAATCTCGACCAACATTTTCATTTGCTACACTATAGCCCTGGGTAATCGTCGCCATAACCTCCAGTCATCTCTTGTTGTATATTTTGCCATCGCCCTGCATCTAAATGAAAATGAATTGAACATAGTGTTTTTACAATAAGATTGAGGGAAAACGTGAGGCGGTAGATGCAGCCATTTGAATATTGAATTCGAAATTAAAATCAAACATCCCATCGCATTTAAATTGGCACTTGATTCATTGAACCTGTGTCATCAGTGGACTCAATAGTATGATCTGTTTGGGCCTTCAACCGAATTTCATCTTCCAAAAAATTAATAACCCCATTGATGCCAACGTCATTCTCTTCTGGCTTGTTGTCATTGTTATCCATATTATCGATCTACTCGAGCAACGACATGAGAGGATTGTCATAACCCAAAGTTCACTTATCGTTTGGCAAAGCGAATCCGCCATTCCCTGCACTTGTATATGCATAAGAGAACGCAACAGTCGGTTCTGCAACAGTAACTTGAATGAGGCATGGATATGAAGAATAGCAGCAACAACTTTTTCTACCATGGTGCCTCCCGACTCCTCCTCTTTAGCCTACGGCGGGATTTTCATCTCTTTCCTTCCAAGTCCATTAAAATCGAAATCACACAGAGCGGGCGGGCAAATTCAAATTCAAATTATGGAACCTTCTGAGAATTCAAAATTTAAACTCAATTGTTGTATGGGTTAATGAGCATCCATCAGGATGAGCTCATGGATCCATGGGTTTCGACAGGACGGTGGACATGTGAAATTGGCATGATGCATACCATCCACAATTGGCATGATGCATACCATCCACAATTGGCATGATGCATACCATCGACAGTTTGACTGCGAAGGTACGTCGTACGAAGAACATAGCAAGGCCGAAAAGCTACCTATCGGAGGACCTGTTGGAATTAGGAACTTGGGAGGGAAGATTGCTCCCGAGTTAACCTACTCCAAAAGAAAAGAAAAGATGCACAGTCAGGACAGGACCACTATAAAAAGTACAACACCATCGCACCTCATACTTGTTGGTCGTTTTCTACGACCAAATTTACCCTACTTTACCTACCTTTCTTTCTCTCCTCGATGGTAAATAGTAAATGTCGTGTCTCCTGTCCCGCACCTGGGAAAATGAGCCAAGCCCGACATTTTTCTGTCATGTGGTCCCTACCCCTGCATTGCACTGCACTGCACCTCCATTTACTTTAGAAGCTAGGAGTAGGCTAACTCGGGAGCAATCTTCCCTCCCGAGCCGCCTTACTCCAGTGTCCTTACTCCGGTGTCGGTGGTTCCTCATGGTGCGGAACCCTCAATACATGCCATGCCATGCATGCATCCTCATATACATTCCATGCCATGCATGCATCCATAATTTTTGCTTTCTTTATCTTCGCACAAAAGATACTCTTTCTTTCTTTCATCTTCACACATAAGATGTCGTATCTTCACACAAAAGATATTTTATGAGTTTTTCCATTCCTTTTATGTTCTCCCTTCTCTTGTAGTCATCTATCTCACCCATCCACTGGGGAGGACTACTACCATAGCTTCATTCCTAGTCACCCCACATGAACTAGAGAAACTAAGATGTTAGCCTGGGCAAGACTAGACTCCCTTTCCATGATCCACACAGGATCATGACACAAACCTCAAGAGCCAACTAACCATTCCACATGGTCAATGTTTTTGTTCCAGGCTACTCAATCCTTGGCCAAAGGAGAGTATCTTCCCGTTGCCCCTTGGAGAAACATCCACACTCCTCTCTACAAGGGTGGTCACACCCCTCTCTACGAGGGTATTGTAGCATGTCCCTAGAGTATTCAAAACTCAACACTTGGACAGAGGCCAACCTTGGAAAATTTCTCACTCCCCTTCTCTACGAAGGTCTACCTGTGGGATTTCTCATTCCTTCTCTACGAAGGTCTACCTGTGGGATTGATCATTCCTTCTCTACAAAGGTCTCTTCCTTCTCTATGAAGGTCTAGCTATGGGATTTGAAAAAAATCTCTTGTGGTCCAAAATCTTTCCATGGTATAATACCATGCTACCCATCTGTTGGGCACCATCCATTTTCTTTCCTAACTACAACAGATCACGATCCTCCATTTTGAAATCGGAGACATATCTTTGTCTTGCACCAAACTAAGAGCTTCTAATCATCATCCTTGAAGTTCTCTTATGTAATATCCTGGGTGTCTTCTTGAGTTTGAACATTTCTTTATTTCTAACTTCATACTGGATAAACCTGCTCCCTCTGCATCTATAAGAATGGTATTGGAGAAACCTGCAGTTACCTACATCTCATCAACTATATCTGAGTAACCATCTTTTTCTTCATCTTGAACATTTATGTTCTGCATCTTTAGGAGCCTACAGCTCCTATATAAGCATTGGATATTGTCCGGTCTTTACTGACTGATTGGCTAAGTGACATATCTCAGAAAGCACACTGTAAGTAAGTTTACAGGTCTCGAAAGAAATAAAAATATAATATACCCTTTATAATAAAAAGAGTAGTACATTTCCCCGGATGGGGTGTTAGTACGGGGTATGTGGCGGAGGGAGAGGGAAGGCATCAACCACCATGGCAATGAGCCACGTGACGGGCTCGTGCCACAGCCCATCACCTTCCCATCAGCGTAAATGGTCATTAAGGGGATTAGAGGGCGCATTTATGCACTCCTCTCCATATTCGCGTCGTCGTTTGCTTATGCAGCTATGGTATTATCCCGTCCCAGTTTGCAGGCTGAAGGAACCTCCCCTGCGCAGCCATGGCGGCCAGGGCTCAATCAGGATAGCACTCTCCGGTTCCATGCAACCTATGCTCGCCACCAGGTCATACACCTTTGCGTCGTGTTTCTGCTCACGCAGGCCGGTAACCACCTCCTCCCTATGCCGCATCCCAGGGGAAGGCCGCTGAGGGGCTCTCCCTGGAAGCCTCGTCGGCCCTCGGTCTCTCTCCCCGACTCACCTTCCGTAGCCTTCTCCCCCCCGCTCCAGTCAGAGCATCTCTTGGCTCCCCTTCATGAACCGTCAAACCTGCAATTGCGTTGTTTAGTGTTAATACCCAGGCTAGCGAGCTCCTTCCTGCACCCTACGAAAGCTTTCACCGCCCCCACACCGACCCTTGACCATCCGAGAAGCTCAAGCGGTGAGCTTCCTCTGCACAGTAGGCATAAGGGTGCTGACTCTTTCAACAACAAGCAGTTTAAAGACAGCCTTGACATCCTCTACGGCCTAGTTTTTGAGATCTGCCAAGGAGTGGCGGATCTCCAGTTCAGATTGCAAGCAACTGACGAGCGGGTGGAGGTCTTTCTTTAGACGCTTGCCTCCATGCAAGCATCTTTCTCCTTGAACGCGGCAGACGCGACCCCCTCGGAGGATCCCAGGGCTGCTCCAGGTGGTGGGCATGACAGGCCACGATGCTCTTCGGAGACGAAACGAGAGCAGGGCATGCAAGGAAGCAATGCAGCAGAGAAGGATTCGGCAGGGGTCCAGATGCAAAGTGCGACTACAAAGGATGATGGAACCATAGGCGAAATGCAGGTTGACCGGCAGTGGGCAGATGAGGTGACTTATATCGAGGAGGAGCCCTGGACAGCGGACCTCCAAGCCACGTGGCCGGGCTCTCCACCAGGTGTCTGAGTCTGTAGTGTTTTGTTATGTCTTTTCAGTTGATGAACAGTCTTTTCTGGTTAGTTTCAGTTGATGAATAGTCTTTATAGGACCACTTTTATTAGCTTGTCCTATTACTTAGCTGAACCCATTGGCTGGCTGGACTGGTTTCCCCTCTGTTGGGGCAGTCCAGTTATTACAGCATGACTATCACTGCATTTTGTAACTTTGCCTCGGTTTTGAAAGGTTCCTAATATATGATATTTCTTACTTAAAAAAAAAAGAAAAAAGTAGTACATTATATACTTTTTATAAATGTTCCTTTTAAGTAAATGTTAAATATTTCTAAAAATATATTTTATGAATTACTATATAGATATATAATATTTTTATAATGAATTTTTTTAAATCTTATACAATATTCCTTTGAATTTTTATTTTTATTTTTTGAAAATATATAGAAAAAAGATGTTTCCAACAATTTAAAAGAAATTTAAAACAAAGTTCTTCATTTATTTATGAAAAATAACCAATAAACAAAAAATACTAGTAAAAAAAGTTATTCTTATAATATACATGTTTACATTTAAATATAAAAAACCAAGTATTATGTACAACTTTTCTATACAAGCCATTATAATATGTAAACAACATCAACTAAATATAAAAATACAAGTATTGTGTAACACCTATCTATACAAGTCATTATAATATGTAAACAAAAATTTCCTTTCATGATTTTTTTTTCTCCAAAATTATATAATACGAGATTTAGTAAGAGTTGTCAAAATTTAACAAAATTTTATAATAAATAAATAAATAAAATTGTAATATATATATAATCAGTAGATACACTAATATAATATAAAGGGAGGGTGTTTGGAGCTTTATATATAATATAAAGGGAGGGTGTTTGGAGCTTTATATATAATATAAAGGGAGGGTGTTTGGAGCTTTATATATAATATATAAAGCTCCAAACACCCTCCCTTTCATATGAACAATTTCATTACCTCATACTTGTTAATTTCATTACCTCATACTTGTTTGTGAATAATAAAATAAATTTGAAAAAATATAAAAAAATTTCACTTGTTTGTGAATAATAAAATAGACAAGTTAATTGTTTATGTTACTATTTTGATGGGTTTTTTTTTTTTTTTAAATTACCCTTTTATTAGATACCTTCAAGTTTTGAGTGAATAATAAAATAGACAAGTTAATTGTTTATGTTACTATTTTGATGGGTTTTTTTAAAAAAAAGTTACCCTTTTATTAGATACCTTCAAGTTTTAAGTTATTAGTTTTTTTTGTTTTTTTTTTTATGTTTGATGAAACTAATTATGTTTGAAGAAACTAAGAAATGAAACCAATTTTACATCAAAGTAAATTAATAATTTCTGGTTATTAATTTATTTTCTATATAAAAAAAAACTACTTTTAAATTTTACATCACATTAACTGCAATGCTCATTAATGATTTCTATTGGAAACTTGATATCTCATTAAAACAAACAAACACGGGCCATTTATTTTCAACAATAATGCATAAATTAATATCCCCATTAAAACTAATGAAGAAGGGATCACTTATTTTTACCTCAAGAGATTGCCCAAAAGAAAAGCTACTGAGTTTTTTACTCATCGAGAGTAATTACAATATATCATTTCAACACATATTACTTGGATTTACTCATCGAGAGTAACTACAATATATAATTTCAACACATATTACTTGGACTTGTGAATTATTTGGTTCAGTGACATGACATGCACAGAATGATCCTGCAACTAAACAACATAAAATGCAACATAAATGAGGTCATATAAGAGGATATGACTTTGCATTGTAGGATCCATGTATACACAAGAATTGCGGCCAAGCCAAGATACAAGATTTACTCAACATCCAGGCAGGGAAGTAGCTCTTCGTATAGCCTTGGAATTTTTGGAACAGTACCCGATCCATGGGAAAATAAATGTGCAGGTAACCCATATTGACCAGGTCAATACGAACAATAGAAAACCCATGATCTCAGTTTATGCTACCACGAACACAAATTTGACACCCCATAAACCTCTGCCATATTTCGGATCACCGTTTTGTTCCATCATCTCAGCTCGGATCTTGCTTCATGGTCTCACAAGTCCACTCTCCTTCATGGATGAACACGATCAATTAGTCTACTGGTCTACATGCAGATGGAAAGCTCAGCATGGTCTATTGGTCTATCCTCCATATTTCTAACGACTATTTTGTAGGATCCTTTATGTCATAGTGATATTTGTTTCCCAACCTAGGTGGGATTTACATTGCAAATTAACTCTAAGATTTTGCAAATTACAATAGCTTTATAAGGGTAGAAAATTATAGCATTTTCACAAAGAAGTTCATATTTTTTAATTTTTTTTTAATGAATGTGTTCACATAAAATGTTTACTTTTAGAGATGTGATCTACTTGTAAATAATTTTTTACAAAGGTGTCTCTCATGGCAATGGTAATGGTAATTTTTAGGGGTTTTCTAGGTGGTTTTCAGGGTTCGGTGGTGAGACAACCCATTGATTCCTAAGTCCTAGTTTTTTTTAAAGGCATGGACTTTGACCTCAACCTTGTGGATAGGGAGGATGGAGAATTTAACCCATAAAATAGTTTTACTATTGGAGGTTTGGCACATTGCTTGGGTTATTACTATTGATCTGGTGAAGGACTTAAACTCGGTGGATAGTGTCAATACAAGGACATATGGTGATCAATGAACAAAGATTGGATCAGTACTAGATAAGCCTGTATTTGATCTTTGATCATTCCTCAATTTAAAAATTTATGCCAAAGTCAAAATATTGATCTATAGTGTTTACTTTGCGAGTTGGAGGGTTCTTTTCATTCTTGGGAGTATGCCTCACTCCCAAAGAGTTCTTCATGCTTAGGGCACCTTGACTTTGGTTTTTCAATGGAGCTGGGTATTGACAAGAAAATAGAAAGGATAAAAAATATTAGACAGAGACCGTAAAGGATTAAGATGGTTCTTGGCCAAGATGTCAATATGGAAAAGGTGGAAACCTTGTCAAAATTGGCATTGGTTAGCAAGTTTATGGGAAATTTGATGTATGGAGCGACCTTGCAAGCCTTGTTGTAAGCCTTGTTGGGTTACTCTCCATGTTTTCATTTGTTGATTAGAGGTTGGTTGTGCTTCAAATTAAGGAGTGAACTAGATGTCAAGAAATTTCTCTCATGCTCTTGGCTTTAGGGCTTGCCCATCTTGGTATTAAAACCTTAGCAACTTGGTTTTGATCCAAGGGAGAGCCTATGGTTATCCAACATGTGTGGGTCCTTCCCATAGGCTTTGTTTTGGAATCATGGTGTGATTCACTGTTGAAGGAAGTAGTTAACTCCATTGGTAGATTTGTATCTCTAGATGGTGATCCTTGGCTCAACCCTAACAAAAGAATGGGTAATGTGTTGATCAAAATTGAACTAAGGAGGGATCTTTTGGTAGAAATCGATGTAGAATGTGGGAACTACTCTTTTACTTAGAAGATAGATTATTGGAAGTTTTCATTTTAGTGTGTAGCGTGTTATGGGTTAGGGCATCTTTGGAGAGACCATAAGTCTCCTTCCTCTTCTTGGTAGTACAAAAGGAGAGTTTGGCATAAGGTTTGAGGTGAGGAGAAGGGCTTGACAACAAAATTTGAAGCTTAAGGAGGATGGTATG
>ML815703.1:87439-100422 GCA_009831015.1 Picea engelmannii
CATGTCATCTTCCACCACCAAACCTTATGCAGACCCCCACCACTTCTTGGGGCCCACTTGACCTCTCGGTCTAAGTATCGTTGACTTTGGGAGATGAATCAACTCGTAGGATCTCTCTGAGCCCTCAAATTCATTACACATGTCTTAAAACTTCTTTTATGAATGAAAAATTTTCTTTTCGGGGGTCCGCGAGCAACAACAGATCCTCCCTAGGAACCATGGGCTAAAACCGCGGGATAAAACGCTTACCTCCACAAAATTTGGGATTTCGGGGCTATCCAGCTTCGAGAGTCTCCACAAACTAACATTCCAAATCCTTCCAAACACTAAAGTGACAGAGCATTGAACCACAACAAAGATTAATGGTTCACAACATCTGCACCAATCAACGACAAGGATCAAATTAGTGAAATTTGGCTTCGACGAGTCTAACCGTTCCAACACAGCGTGCTCCCCGGAGAGCCGAACTCCGAAGTAGATCGGACGTCTCCTACTCTCTTACTAGATCAATGACTGATACGAGATTCATTGATTTAGGATTCGAGGGTTCTTCACGACACCTCTCCACAATTCTTTCAGAGCACTGAACTTACAAACCTACACACCACAAGAAATCAACGACTCACACCTTTCTGTTGGCCAACAATCACGATTCACTCTGGGATTTTGGGCTTCGGGAGTCCCAAGTGTCCAATACTATAAAACCTTCGGAGCGTCGAACTTGCGAACTCGCGGAGGACTCAGATCAATGACTACCACACTTCGATAGATGGACGGCCCGGATTTACTCCAGGCTTCGGGAGTTTGGGCATTCACTCAACACGAACCATTTTTCCTCCCGAACACCGAAATTTCGAAGGAATGCTCCTTCCTCCACGTGTCCCCCTTTGATCGACCACTAGGATGAATCCCGACCTTCGAGAATTCCAAAATCCTCACTCCCAAAAACCTTTTTCTACCTTCCTCTAGAGTACTGGTTCTCTGTACCTCTAGATCTTCTGCCATGTGCCCTCCTCTGATCGATAGTTCATATCAACTCCAGACTTCGAGACTCTGGAGAGATCGAACTCTTCTTCTCGCTATTCTCCTGTACTCTTGGTCTTCCAGATTCGATGATCTGCTAACACGTCTCCTTAGAAATGGATGACCGCGATTTGCTCCGGCTTTCGGGCCTTCATGGATCCCGATTCCTCCACACTCCAAATCTCCCGAATGCATGAAGTCCAAAGGACTTCAAAGGTTAACCCTTGTGCAAATCCTTTGTATCTAACGATTGTCAGCTCTCTTGAAATTTCCCGAACGGATCTCATTTGTTGGATTTCAATCCCTGATATCTTCTCCTCTGAGATCAACAAGTGGTTTCTCTCAAACGCGAAGTCTTGATGACTTGCAGGGTTAAACCCCACACTACTTATCCCGATCAGAAGGTGACGAGATATCCTGGATTCTCCCGAAATGAATCTCATCCATTGATCACTTAAAACCATAAACTCTCTCTTCCTTAAGGATTTCAACGTTATCCTTTCTGAGCTTTGATCCTTGAGGTATTTCGAACCTCTGGTGCACTCCTTACATCCTTGAACTTCTTAAAAGTTTTGGACTTAGATCTTTTTGCAAAAACCTCCCTTACGCACTCCTTACGTTTGTCTTCTCTGTGATTTCCTCAACACTTCGACTAAGTGTTTGCCCGATGCACTCCTTGCATGGGTCTTCTCTAGAGTTTTCTCTCCACTGAGCAACTATGCACTTCTTTCACTTCGACTGTAAGGTTTCATGCTACCTCTTCTGATCTTCTGAGTCAATCTTGACTCGACCTTCACATTCCTTGCGGGCACTATGCACTCCTTTCACCAGGACTCTCAGAAGGGAAACAATTGGAAGTTATAGAAACATCAAAGGTTCCCACTCTTAACCATGAAAAGCATACTCATGCATATAAAACACATCAAACACATAAAAGAAAAAGAAACATCACATGTACTCAATGAACTCAGAGATAGAGATCACTATACATTTGGAATCAAACCTCTCTATTTGTATTCCTTCAACAAAGTATGTACATGGACTCATACAACTCTCTACAATTCTCTTTAGCAGAATTCACAATAAACTTCAACAAATCTCTAATATAATGATCAACAACGTCATTTGGGAATCAGTTACATATATTTATACAAGGAGAGGATTCTCGAGCCTTCTTGACGACTACCTTAGTGCTATCCTATCACAATTAAAAACACCTATCTACTAAGGCCTATTACAATAAATGACCATTACATTCAGATACAAGTTGATGCACGGTATCCATATAATCTTATCTTTCATTAAATAAAAATACATCTCCTATATTGCTTAGAATAATTTCGGCCTCAAAATATTAAACAACCTTAATTACAAAGTCTTCAAAACATCAAATGATGTACTCTCCTCAGAATTCAAAAACAATTTTAAAAATTTACGCGCTGGGTGCTGAGTTGTCCTCCATTCGGACTCTTTAATTGCTGATGGCGATGCTCTTGCATCAAAATTGTATCATTTCTTACATCTTCCTAACTTCCATCACAACTTCATAACTTATTTTTGATGTGATATTCCCCTAGAATTTATTTTTTGACCACTTGAACTCATCCTCTTGATCCCATAACACAATTGCACAGTGTTTTAACAAAGAAATGTAATTAGACCAATTTTCTACTAAATTTCCTGGTAAATTAAAATCCTCACCTGAACACCAATCTTGAAACCAATCACCAGGCCCCAATTGTTTTGAAACATCAACAATTCTTAATAGGAATTTATAATGAATCTCTTCAAGAAAATAAATGGATAATCTAAATTTTCCATGACAACCTATCCAAGGATCTTCACCCAACCTCACTTTTGTTAGAATATTGGATGTGCTCGTTTAACCATAGACAATATAGCAATATTGTCACCCAACCATAGGCACTAATGCCACCCCCGAGCACCTTGACCTTGACAGAGAGAAGAATTTCCGACAACAAATCAATAGCCAACCAAAGATAATGCACCAAGCAAGGATAACCAAAACTGATAAGAGAGTCCAACCCAGAAAAACCAAAAATGCAGATTGCAAAACTACTGGAAGTAGCTACTCCTAAGACTTGCACACAAACTGGCCTTCTACAATGTGCACAAGTGTACTTCTGCAGTTTTGAGAATTCTGGCTAAAATGAATACTGGCCTCCTATATTTATATTGGTTCTGCCAGATTACCTGGGTCGACTTCTCATTCTGGGTGCTAATTACTTCGTATATAATATTTCCTTTAGTCGACTTCTCTTCTAGGGTTATATCCAAATATTTTCTTGCTTCTAGAATATTCTAACCTTGTTAAAGGTCACAAATGGAGGTTAATACCTCCTGCCGCTACCATATTATCAACACTCCCTCCTAGCTAGGGAGGTATATCGGATAATGGTCTTGAGCACAAACAAACCATTCAACCGGTAGCATCATTATAGCCACACGGGCTAATTAAATCACGATCATCATCATCATTATCCAACTTGATAATCTCCATGACAACTAGACTTACAATGTCAACTGATAGAACACAACTGTGTCTATCCATAATAGTACACAACTACTCAATCTATGACACATAGTCACAACCAACGGAACATATCCACCATAATAGCATACTTCTATTGTCTAGAGACATACAGTCTCCATAGAAATCATATCATTTGATATCACCCTGCACAGAAACAATATCATGATATAACTGAGTCATCTGGGCCATTGTTCCACTCACATCTGTAAGATCTAGAAGAGAATCTGCCCTCAGAGAGTAAAACATCAACGATGGGCTATCTGAACAATTCTTCTCAAGCATGGAAGAATAACTGTCCTGATTTTTGAGCCTGGACCATTCACTTATCTAGGCCATTCCTCTAACACTAAACAAAGTGCAACTTGGAGAGAATGAGTCTGCCCTAGGGAATGCCTGCCCATGATTGTTGAACCTGGACCATTCACCTATCTGGGCCATTCCTATGGCACTAAACAAAGTGAAACCTGAAGAGAATGAATCTGCCATAGGAAATGACTGTCTGGACCATTTCCTAAGGAAATGACTGTCTTGCACCAACCTCCAAAATAGACCATTCTTCGAAATTGCTCACAACTGTGATCTTCGAAATAATGATTGTCCGATGAGGCGAACCAGTCTTCTTGACCACTACTGAGAGTGATTATCAAGAAGAAAGATTGTCCTAGACCATTCCCCCATAATGGCCACAAGGGGAATCACTATCTATGGTACATCAACAATCCATCAAACCATTTTCATTACTAAAATGACCGTTCGATCTAGACCATTTTTCGAACTAGAAAATTCCTGTCCATCAGAAATCTCAAACCAATTTCCAAACTGGAAAGGAACTGCCCATCTTGGACCATTTTTCAAAGCTGAAAAATGACTATCCATAAATCAATAATATGTCAGTGCTCCCTCCCAACCTGGAGAGCCATCTCTTCCCTTTCAACTAAGGGAGTTATTTCCACAATCCCCAATTTGTCTCGTAAGTATGCAAACTTTATTCTGGACAGAGCCTTTGTCAATATATCTGTTGTCTGCTCATCTGTGGGGATACACTGGAGCTTCACTTCTCTTTCCTGGACTTTATCTCGAATAAAGTAGTATTTTATCTCAATGTGTTTCGACTGTTCATGAAACACTGGGTTTTCTGATAGCCTTATACAACTCTGATTGTCACAGTGTATTATGGTCAAATTTGGAACTTGATCAAATAATCAAGAAATCAAATTTCTCAACCATAATGCTTCTGTACATGCCTCACATGCTGCGATATATTTTGATTTTGTTGTGCTGAGTGCAACAGACTTCTATTTCATGCTGCTCCAAGATATCATAGCGGAGCCCAAGCTGAAACACATCCCTGAAGTACTCCTTCTGTCTTCTACACTTCCTGCCCAATCTGAATCTATGAATCTATGAAGTTGTATATCACTGTATGCAGTATATCTTAAACCATAGTTTAGTGTCCCATGAATATATCTTAGAACATGCTTTGCAACTATCCAATGCTCATGTCCAGGTTCCACCAGGAACTGGATTAGTGTGTTTACGACAAATCAAATGTCTGGTCAAGTATTTACTAAATACATCAATGACCCAATCAATTGTCGATATAGGGATGAGTCTACTGGATCAAAATCTGAGTCTCTTACTTTTCTTATATCTGTGGTCATAGGAGTGTCCATGGATTTGCAATCCATCATTCCAAACTTCTGAAGAATCTTTACTGCATACTTTCCTTGTCCAAGGAATACTTCACTACGCTTCTGCCATACTTCTAGTCCCAAGTAATAATGCATGAGACCAAGATCTTTCATATCGTACTTAGAAGCTAGTTCCTTTTTACACTGGATGATGAGATACTCTTCACCTGTCAAGAATAAATTGTCAACATATAGCAGTAGAATCACAGGTGTATTGTTCATGACTTTGTAGCAAAGATTTGGATCTGCATGACTCTTGGAGAAACCAAGTCTCATTAGGTAGCAATCTATTATGGAATACCAAGCTCTTGGAGCTTGCTTGAGTCCATATCAAGATTTCTTTAGTCTGCAAACATGAGTGCCTCTGGAATGTACTTCAAATCCTTGAGGTTGTTCAATGTATACTTCTTCTTCGATTGCTCCATTGAGGAAAGTTGTTTTTACATCCATCTGATGTAAACTCCATCCCATGGAAGCAACAAGAGACATAATGACTCTAATAGAAGTATATCTAGCAACAAGAGTGAATGTTTCGTCATAGTCTTCTCCCTCCTCCTGGGAGAACCCTCTAGCTATGAACCTTGCTTTATATTTGTCCACGCTTCCATCTGCTGCATGTTTGATCTTATAGACCCATTTTGAAGTTACTATTGATTTTTTTTTAGGTCTAGGCACAATTTCCCATACACCATTTTTCATGATGGACCGGTGTTCTTCTGTCATGGCTTCTTTCCATTGTTTCTTCTGAGCTGCCTCTTCAAATGTGGTGGGTACTTATGTTCTGAACATATATTGTTTTCATAACTGCTTCTCCCCATAGATACAGAGACAAACCTTCATTGTTCAATAATGCATTCAAAATTTCTTCAATATATCTATTCTTCCTTTCTGCTACACCATTTTGTTGAGGATTATGAGGAATAGTTACCTCCCTCCTAATCCTTGTCAATTTGCAAAAGGAAACAAATTCCTTGGATGTATATTCTCCTCCATTATCTGTTCTCAAGGTCTTGATTTTCTTGTTTGTGAGGTTCTCTATCTCTTCTTCGAATTCTTAAAACTTGCTCAATACTTTGTCCTTTGTCTTCAAGAGATATAACCAAGTCTTTTTCAAGTAATCATCTATGAAGATTACATGGTAAAGAGAACCTCCTAGAGATTTGATTGGCATCAGACCACAAACATCTAAATGTATTAGATCTAGAATTTACTTAGATCTACTATTGTTGCTTGAGAATGGTTTCTTAACATTCTTACCAAGCGCACATCCTTTGCAAATTCCTTCATGTGTAGATTGTAGTTTTGGTAATCCTTCAACCATCTTTTTGAGGAAGGGTAATGCTTGATAGTTGATATGAGCATACCTTCTATGCCAACGTTCATTGGGATTGACTTCATCATGTACAAGGGCTTCATAATTTCATTCTAGTAGTTTGTATAGTCTTCCTTCACGGGTTCCAATAACTCTAGCATTCTCTATGTTGGAGTATTTAGGCCAAGATAATACTTTTCCATCTAGAAAGGCTATTATGTTTCCTTTGTCTTCTAGGAAAGATATGGATACAAGATTCTTTTCTAAACCAGGTACATATAAGACATTGATCAAATGAACATTTTTACTTGTTTTCAATTTGACGGAAGCTTGACCAATTCCTTCGACTAGATAAGTGTTTTTGTCTCCAAGTTCTACCTTGTACGATGTCTTCTTTTCATTTAGATTGGAGACTCTGGCTTGATCTCTTGTCATATTCCTGGAATCTCCACTGTCAATTATCCACATGTCATCTTCAAGCATTTATGTGAGTGCTGAGTAGTGCAGATGATCTGTCTTTTCATTCATGAATTCTGTTGACTGATAACTGGTCAAGCTTTGACCCAAAATTTCAACCTTCACGTTTCTACCTTCTGAGAGTGCCAAGAGGTGCAATGGACTAAGGCACACTTGAATATCTTCTCCTTGAGTAAGGTGTTCCATCGTAAGGTGCTAGACAAGGGTTTTAGGGTTTTTGCAATTGCACCTGCTAGTAACCCTAGCGACAATGCTTTAGTAACTATGCCTGCTAGAAACCCTAGCGAAATTTATTCAATGAGCTCAATAACCTTATGGATTAGCTCCCTTCGAGTGGGTAGACTGAATGAAGGAGGTGTGGGCCCATAACCTGTTAGAATATTGTATGTGCTTGTTTAACCATAGACAACATAGCAATATTGTCACCCAACCATAGACAATAATGCCACCCCCGAGCACCTTGACCTTGACAGAGAGAAGAATTTTCGGCAACAAATTAATAGCCAACCAAGGCTAATGCACCAATAAAGGATAACCAAAACTGATAAGAGAGTCCAACCTAGAAAAACTGAAAATGCAGATTGCAGAACTATCGGCAGCAGCTGCTCCCAAGACTTGCACACAAATTGGCCTTCTGCAGTGTGCACAAGTGTACTTGTGCAGTTATGAGAATTCTGGCTAAAATGAATACTGGCCTCCTATATTTATATTTCTTCTGCTAGACTACCTAGGCCGACTTGTCATTCTGGGTGCTAATTACTTCATATATAATATTTCTTTTAGCCAACTTCTCTTCTAGGGTTATATCCAAATCTTTTCTTGCTTCTGGAATATTCTAATATTGTCAAAGGTCACAAATGGAGGTTAATACCTCTCGCAGCTACCATAATATCAATACTCCCTCCTATGTAGGGAGGTATAATAGATAACGGTCTTGAGCACAAACAAACCATTCAACCGGTAACATCATTATAGCCACACAAGGTAATTAAATCACGAGCACCATCATCATTATCCAACTGGATAATCTCCATGACAACTAGTACAATGTCAACTGATAGAACACAACTATGTCTATCCATAGTAGTACACAACTACTCAATCTGTGACACATAGTCAAAACCAGTGGAACATATCCACCACAGTAGCATACTTCTACTGTCTAGAGACATACAGTCTCCATAGAAATCATATCATATGATATCAACCTGCACAGAAACGATATCATGATATAACTGAGTCTTCTGGACCATTGTTCCACTCACATCTATGAGATCTAGAAGAGCATTAGCCCTCATAGAGTAAAACATCAACGATGCACTATTTGGACTATTCTTTCAAGCATGGAAGAATAAATGTCCTAATTTTTGAGCCTAGACCATTCACCTATCTGGGCCATTCCTCTGGCACTAAACAAAGTGCAACTTGGAGAGAATGAGTCTGCCCTAGGGAATGCTTGCCCATGATTGTTGAACCTAGACCATTCACCTATCTAGGCCATTCCTTCGTTACTAAACAAAGTGAAACCTGGAGAGAATGAATTTTCCCTAGGGAATGACTGTCCGGACCATTTCCTAAGGAAATGACTGTCCTGCACCAACCTCCAAAACAAATCATTCTTCGAAACTGCTCACAACTGTTAGCTTCGAAAGAATGACTATTTGACAAAGCGAACTAGTCTTCTTGACCACTACTGAGAGTGACTGTCAAGAAGAAAGACTGTCCTAGACCATTCCCCCACACTGGCCACAAGGGGAATCGCTGTCTATGGTACATCGACAATCCATCGAACCATTTTCATTACGAAAATGATTGTTCGATCTGGACCATTTTTCGAACTAGAAAATCCCTGTCCGTCAGAAATCTCAAACCACTTTCCAAACTGGAAAGGAACTGTCCATATTGGACCATTTTTCAAAGCTGAAAAATCACTGTCCATAAATCAATGATATGTCAGTGCTCCCTCCCAACCTGGAGAGCCATCTCTTCCCTTTCAACTATGGGAGTTATTTCCACGATCCCCAATTTGTCTTGTAAGTATGCAAACTTTATTCTGAACAGAGGCTTTGTCAATATATATGTTGTCTGCTCATATGTGGGGATATACTGGAGCTTCACTTCTCCTTCATGGACTTTATCTCGAATAAAGTAGTATTTTATCTCAATGTGTTTCGACCATTCATGAAACACTAGGTGTTCTGATAGCCTTATACAACTCTGATTGTCACAATGTATTATGGTTGAATTTGAAACTTGATCAAATAATCGAGAAATCAACTTTCTCAGCCACAATTCTTCTATACATGCCTCACATGCTGCGATATATTCTGCTTCTGCTGTACTGAGTGTGACAGACTTTTGTTTCCTACTGCCCCAAGATATCATGGTAGAGCCCACGCTGAAACACATCCCTGAAGTACTCCTTCTGTCTTTTGCACTTCCTACCCAATCTGAATATGTGAATCCATGAAGTTGTATATCACTGGATGCGATATATCTTAAACCATAGTTTAGTGTCCCATGAATATATCTTAGAACATGCTTTGCAACTATCCAATTCTCATGTCTAGGTTCCACCTGGAATTGGATTAGTGTGTTTATGACAAATCAAATGTCTGGTTGAGTATTTACTAAATACATCAATGACCCAATCAATTGTCGATATAGGGATGGGTCTACTGGATCATAATCTGAGTCTCTTACTTTTCTTGTATTTGTGGTCATAGGGGTGTCCATGGATTTGCAATCCATCATTCCAAACTTCTGAAGAATATTTACTGCATACTTTCCTTGTCCAAGGAATACTTCACTACGCTTCTGCCATACTTCTAGTCCCAAGTAATAATGCATGAGACCAAGATCTTTCATATCGAACTCAAAAGCTAGTTCCTTTTTACACTGGATGATGAGAGACTCTTCACCTATCAAGAACAAATCGTCGACATATAGCAGTAAAATCACAAGTGCATTGTTCATGACTTTGTAGTAAATATTTGGATCTGCATGACTCTTGGAGAAACCAAGTCTCCAAGAGCATACCAAGCTATTATGGCATACCAAGCTCTTATGGCATACCAAGCTATTATGGCATAAGAGGTAGTTGTCTATTATGGCATACCAAGCTCTTGGAGCTTGCTTGAGTCCATATAAATCTTTCTTTAGTCTGCAAACATGAGTGTCTCTGGAATGTACTTCAAATCCTTGAGGTTGTTCAATGTATACTTCTTTTTCGATTGCTCCATTGAGGAAAGATGTTTTTACATCCATCTGATGTAAAATCCATCCCATGGAAGCAACACGAGACATAATGGCTCTAATAGAAGTATATCTAGAAACAAGAGTGAATGTTTCGTCATAGTCTTCTCCCTCCTCCTGGGATAACCCTCTAGCTATGGACCTTGCTTTGTATTTGCCCACGCTTCCGTCTGCTGCATGTTTGAGCTTATAGACCCATTTTGAAGTTACTACTGATTTTTCTTTAGGTCTAGGCACAATTTCCCATACATCATTTTTCATGATGGACTGATGTTCTTCTGTCATGGCTTCTTTCCATTGTTTCTTCTAAGATGCCTCTTCAAATGTGGTGGGTACTTCTGTTCTGAACATATATTGTTGTCATAAATGCTTCTCCCCATAGATACAGAGATAAACCTTGATCGTTTAATAGTGCCTTCACAGTTTCTTCAATAGATATGTTCTTCCTTTCTGCTACACCATTTTGTTGAGGATTATGAGGAACAATTAGCTCCCTCCTAATCCTTGCCGATTTGCAAAAGGACACAAATTCCTTGGATGTATATTCTCCTCCATTATCTGTTCTCAAGGTCTTGATTTTCTTGTTTGTGAGGTTCTCTATCTCTGCTTTGAATTCTTGAAATTTGCTGAATACTTTGTCCTTTGTCTTCAAGAGATATAACCAAGTATTTCTTGAGTAATCATCTATGAAGATTACATAGTAAAGAGAACCTCCTAGAGATTTGACTGGCATCAGACCGCAAACATCTAAATGTATTAGACCTAGAATTTCCTTAGATCTACTATTGCTGCTTGAGAATGGTTTCTTAACATTCTTACCAAGAGCACATCCTTTGCAAATTCCTTCATGTGTAGATTGTAGTTCTGGTATTCCTTCAACCGTATTTTTGAGGAAGGTTAATGCTTGATAGTTGATATGAGCATACCTTCTATGCCAACGTTCGTTGGGATTGACTTCATCATGTACAAGGGCTTCATAATTTCATTATAGTAGTTTGTATAGTCTTCCTTCATGGGTTCCAATAACTCTAGCATTCTCTATGTTGGAGTCTTTAGGCCAAGATAATACTTTTCCATCTAGAAAGGATATTATGTTTCCTTTGTCTTCTAGGCAAGATATGGATACAAGATTCTTTTCTAAACTAGGTACATATACGACATTGATCAAATGAACATTGTTACTTGTTTTCAATTTGACGGAGGCTTGACCAATTCCTTCGACTAGATAAGTGTTTTTGTCTCCAAGTTCTACCTTGTACGATGTCTTCTTTTCATTTAGATTGGAGAGTCTGGCTTGATCTCCTGTCATATGCCTGGAATCTCCACTGTCAATTATCCACATGTCATCTTCAAGCGTTCCTGTGAGTGCTGAGTAGTGTAGATGATTTGTCTTTTCATTCATGAATTCTGTTGACTGATAACTGGTCAAGCTTTGACCCAAAATTCCAACCTTGGCGTTTATACCTTCTGAGAGTGCCAAGAGGTGCATTGGACTAAGGAGCACTTGAATATCTTCTCCTTGAGTGAGGTGTTCCATCATAAGGTGCTAGACAAGGGTTTTAGAGTTTCTGCAGCTACACTTGCTAGTAACCCTAGTGACAGTGCTTTAGTAACTATGCCTGCTAGAAACCCTGGCGAAAGTTCTTCAACGAGCTTAGTAACCTTATGGATTATCTCCCTTTGAGTGGTTAGACTAAATGAAGGAGGTGTGGGCCCATAACCTGTTAGAATATTGGATGTGCTTGTTTAACCATAGACAATATAGCAATATTGTCATCTAACCATAGACACTAATTCCACCCCCGAGCACCTTGACCTTGACAGAGAGAAGAATTTCTAGAAACAAATTAATAGCCAACCAAGGCTAATGCACCAATCAAGGATAACCAAAACTGATCAGAGAGTCCAACCTAGAAAAACTGGAAATGCAGATTACATAATTGCCGACAACAACTGCTCCCAAGACTTGCGCACAAACTGGCCTTCTGCTATGTGCACAAGTGTACTTATGCAGTTCTGAGAATTCTGGCTAAAATGAATACTGGCCTCCTAGATTTATATTGCTTCTACCAGACTGCTTGGGTCAACTTGTCATTTTGGGTGCTAATTACTTCGTATATAATATTTCCTTTAGCCGACTTCTCTTCTAGGGTTATATCCAAATCTTTTCTTGCTTCTGGAATATTCTAATCTTGTCAAAGGTCACAAATGGAGGTTAATACCTCCTATAGCTACCATAATATCAACAACTTTATCACCTATGCTTTGAATCTTCCAAGCAAGTCAATTACCAATAGTTGGGAATGCCTTGAACAAGCCTTTCCAAATATTTGAAGCCCCTTTAAATGATTTTGTTTCCAATATGATCCCAATACTCTATAGACTAGCCTCCAAGATTGGCTGCCATCATTACTTTTGCTCAAACACCACTAATAACAAGGAGCCTCCACAATCTCTTTGTTACTGAATCTTGAATAAATACATGAATATATTTTAGACCCCATTCCCCTACTTTTTTTTGGTTTGTTATTTTAGACCATTTAATCATAGGAATCCCTTCATTTTCCTTCTTTCCTATCCAAAGAAAGTTAAAGCACTTTTTTCTTATCTTGTCAAGAATCCCTTTTGGAATATGTGCTATTGATAACCAATACATATGTATTCTTTCAAG
>ML815703.1:103835-117416 GCA_009831015.1 Picea engelmannii
TCCAAATCACCTAGTGATAGAGAACCATTCATACCATCCTCCTTAAGCTTCAAATTTTGTTGTCAAGCCCTTCTCCTCACCTCAAACCTTATGCCAAACTCTCCTTTTGTACTACCAAGAAGAGGAAGGAGACTTATGGTCTCTCCAAAGATGCCCTAACCCATAACACGCTACACACTAAAATGAAAACTTCCAATAATCTATCTTCTAAGTAAAAGAGTAGTTCCCACATTCTACATCGATTTCTACCAAAAGATCCCTCCTTAGTTCAATTTTGATCAACACATTACCCATTCTTTTGTTAGGGTTGAGCCAAGGATCACCATCTAGAGATACAAATCTACCAATGGAGTTAACTACTTCCTTCAACAGTGAATCACACCATGATTCCAAAACAAAGCCTATGGGAAGGACCCACACATGTTGGATAACCATAGGCTCTCCCTTGGATCAAAACCAAGTTGCTAAGGTTTTAATACCAAGATGGGCAAGCCCTAAAGCCAAGAGCATGAGAGAAATTTCTTGACATCTAGTTCACTCCTTAATTTGAAGCACAACCAACCTCTAATCAACAAATGAAAACATGGAGAGTAACCCAACAAGGCTTACAACAAGGCTTGCAAGGTCGCTCCATACATCAAATTTCCCATAAACTTGCTAACCAATGCCAATTTTGACAAGGTTTCCACCTTTTCCATATTGACATCTTGGCCAAGAACCATCTTAATCCTTTACGGTCTCTGTCTAATATTTTTTATCCTTTCTATTTTCTTGTCAATACCCAGCTCCATTGAAAAACCAAAGTCAAGGTGCCCTAAGCATGAAGAACTCTTTGGGAGTGAGGCATACTCCCAAGAATGAAAAGAACCCTCCAACTCGCAAAGTAAACACTATAGATCAATATTTTGACTTTGGCATAAATTTTTAAATTGAGGAATGATCAAAGATCAAATACAGGCTTATCTAGTACTGATCCAATCTTTGTTCATTGATCACCATATGTCCTTGTATTGACACTATCCACCGAGTTTAAGTCCTTCACCAGATCAATAGTAATAACCCAAGCAATGTGCCAAACCTCCAATAGTAAAACTATTTTATGGGTTAAATTCTCCATCCTCCCTATCCACAAGGTTGAGGTCAAAGTCCATGCCTTTAAAAAAAACTAGGACTTAGGAATCAATGGGTTGTCTCACCACCGAACCCTGAAAACCACCTAGAAAACCCCTAAAAATTACCATTACCATTGCCATGAGAGACACCTTTGTAAAAAATTATTTACAAGTAGATCACATCTCTAAAAGTAAACATTTTATGTGAACACATTCATTAAAAAAAAATTAAAAAATATGAACTTCTTTGTGAAAATGCTATAATTTTCTACCCTTATAAAGCTATTGTAATTTGCAAAATCTTAGAGTTAATTTGCAATGTAAATCCCACCTAGGTTGGGAAACAAATATCACTATGACATAAAGGATCCTACAAAATAGTCGTTAGAAATATGGAGGATAGACCAATAGACCATGCTGAGCTTTCCATCTGCATGTAGACCAGTAGACTAATTGATCGTGTTCATCCATGAAGGAGAGTGGACTTGTGAGACCATGAAGCAAGATCCGAGCTGAGATGATGGAACAAAACGGTGATCCGAAATATGGCAGAGGTTTATGGGGTGTCAAATTTGTGTTCGTGGTAGCATAAACTGAGATCATGGGTTTTCTATTGTTCGTATTGACCTGGTCAATATGGGTTACCTGCACATTTATTTTCCCATGGATCGGGTACTGTTCCAAAAATTCCAAGGCTATACGAAGAGCTACTTCCCTGCCTGGATGTTGAGTAAATCTTGTATCTTGGCTTGGCCGCAATTCTTGTGTATACATGGATCCTACAATGCAAAGTCATATCCTCTTATATGACCTCATTTATGTTGCATTTTATGTTGTTTAGTTGCAGGATCATTCTGTGCATGTCATGTCACTGAACCAAATAATTCACAAGTCCAAGTAATATGTGTTGAAATTATATATTGTAGTTACTCTCGATGAGTAAATCCAAGTAATATGTGTTGAAATGATATATTGTAATTACTCTCGATGAGTAAAAAACTCAGTAGCTTTTCTTTTGGGCAATCTCTTGAGGTAAAAATAAGTGATCCCTTCTTCATTAGTTTTAATGGGGATATTAATTTATGCATTATTGTTGAAAATAAATGGCCCGTGTTTGTTTGTTTTAATGAGATATCAAGTTTCCAATAGAAATCATTAATGAGCATTGCAGTTAATGTGATGTAAAATTTAAAAGTAGTTTTTTTTTATATAGAAAATAAATTAATAACCAGAAATTATTAATTTACTTTGATGTAAAATTGGTTTCATTTCTTAGTTTCTTCAAACATAATTAGTTTCATCAAACATAAAAAAAAAAACAAAAAAAACTAATAACTTAAAACTTGAAGGTATCTAATAAAAGGGTAACTTTTTTTTAAAAAAACCCATCAAAATAGTAACATAAACAATTAACTTGTCTATTTTATTATTCACTCAAAACTTGAAGGTATCTAATAAAAGGGTAATTTAAAAAAAAAAAAAAACCCATCAAAATAGTAACATAAACAATTAACTTGTCTATTTTATTATTCACAAACAAGTGAAATTTTTTTATATTTTTTCAAATTTATTTTATTATTCACAAACAAGTATGAGGTAATGAAATTAACAAGTATGAGGTAATGAAATTGTTCATATGAAAGGGAGGGTGTTTGGAGCTTTATATATTATATATAAAGCTCCAAACACCCTCCCTTTATATTATATATAAAGCTCCAAACACCCTCCCTTTATATTATATATAAAGCTCCAAACACCCTCCCTTTATATTATATTAGTGTATCTACTGATTATATATATATTACAATTTTATTTATTTATTTATTATAAAATTTTGTTAAATTTTGACAACTCTTACTAAATCTCGTATTATATAATTTTGGAGAAAAAAAAATCATGAAAGGAAATTTTTGTTTACATATTATAATGACTTGTATAGATAGGTGTTACACAATACTTGTATTTTTATATTTAGTTGATGTTGTTTACATATTATAATGGCTTGTATAGAAAAGTTGTACATAATACTTGGTTTTTTATATTTAAATGTAAACATGTATATTATAAGAATAACTTTTTTTACTAGTATTTTTTGTTTATTGGTTATTTTTCATAAATAAATGAAGAACTTTGTTTTAAATTTCTTTTAAATTGTTGGAAACATCTTTTTTCTATATATTTTCAAAAAATAAAAATAAAAATTCAAAGGAATATTGTATAAGATTTAAAAAAATTCATTATAAAAATATTATATATCTATATAGTAATTCATAAAATATATTTTTAGAAATATTTAACATTTACTTAAAAGGAACATTTATAAAAAGTATATAATGTACTACTTTTTTCTTTTTTTTTTAAGTAAGAAATATCATATATTAGGAACCTTTCAAAACCGAGGCAAAGTTACAAAATGCAGTGATAGTCATGCTGTAATAACTGGACTGCCCCAACAGAGGGGAAACCAGTCCAGCCAGCCAATGGGTTCAGCTAAGTAATAGGACAAGCTAATAAAAGTGGTCCTATAAAGACTATTCATCAACTGAAACTAACCAGAAAAGACTGTTCATCAACTGAAAAGACATAACAAAACACTACAGACTCAGACACCTGGTGGAGAGCCCGGCCACGTGGCTTGGAGGTCCGCTGTCCAGGGCTCCTCCTCGATATAAGTCACCTCATCTGCCCACTGCCGGTCAACCTGCATTTCGCCTATGGTTCCATCATCCTTTGTAGTCGCACTTTGCATCTGGACCCCTGCCGAATCCTTCTCTGCTGCATTGCTTCCTTGCATGCCCTGCTCTCGTTTCGTCTCCGAAGAGCATCGTGGCCTGTCATGCCCACCACCTGGAGCAGCCCTGGGATCCTCCGAGGGGGTCGCGTCTGCCGCGTTCAAGGAGAAAGATGCTTGCATGGAGGCAAGCGTCTAAAGAAAGACCTCCACCCGCTCGTCAGTTGCTTGCAATCTGAACTGGAGATCCGCCACTCCTTGGCAGATCTCAAAAACTAGGCCGTAGAGGATGTCAAGGCTGTCTTTAAACTGCTTGTTGTTGAAAGAGTCAGCACCCTTATGCCTACTGTGCAGAGGAAGCTCACCGCTTGAGCTTCTCGGATGGTCAAGGGTCGGTGTGGGGGCGGTGAAAGCTTTCGTAGGGTGCAGGAAGGAGCTCGCTAGCCTGGGTATTAACACTAAACAACGCAATTGCAGGTTTGACGGTTCATGAAGGGGAGCCAAGAGATGCTCTGACTGGAGCGGGGGGGAGAAGGCTACGGAAGGTGAGTCGGGGAGAGAGACCGAGGGCCGACGAGGCTTCCAGGGAGAGCCCCTCAGCGGCCTTCCCCTGGGATGCGGCATAGGGAGGAGGTGGTTACCGGCCTGCGTGAGCAGAAACACGACGCAAAGGTGTATGACCTGGTGGCGAGCATAGGTTGCATGGAACCGGAGAGTGCTATCCTGATTGAGCCCTGGCCGCCATGGCTGCGCAGGGGAGGTTCCTTCAGCCTGCAAACTGGGACGGGATAATACCATAGCTGCATAAGCAAACGACGACGCGAATATGGAGAGGAGTGCATAAATGCGCCCTCTAATCCCCTTAATGACCATTTACGCTGATGGGAAGGTGATGGGCTGTGGCACGAGCCCGTCACGTGGCTCATTGCCATGGTGGTTGATGCCTTCCCTCTCCCTCCGCCACATACCCCGTACTAACACCCCATCCGGGGAAATGTACTACTCTTTTTATTATAAAGGGTATATTATATTTTTATTTCTTTCGAGACCTGTAAACTTACTTACAGTGTGCTTTCTGAGATATGTCACTTAGCCAATCAGTCAGTAAAGACCGGACAATATCCAATGCTTATATAGGAGCTGTAGGCTCCTAAAGATGCAGAACATAAATGTTCAAGATGAAGAAAAAGATGGTTACTCAGATATAGTTGATGAGATGTAGGTAACTGCAGGTTTCTCCAATACCATTCTTATAGATGCAGAGGGAGCAGGTTTATCCAGTATGAAGTTAGAAATAAAGAAATGTTCAAACTCAAGAAGACACCCAGGATATTACATAAGAGAACTTCAAGGATGATGATTAGAAGCTCTTAGTTTGGTGCAAGACAAAGATATGTCTCCGATTTCAAAATGGAGGATCGTGATCTGTTGTAGTTAGGAAAGAAAATGGATGGTGCCCAACAGATGGGTAGCATGGTATTATACCATGGAAAGATTTTGGACCACAAGAGATTTTTTTCAAATCCCATAGCTAGACCTTCATAGAGAAGGAAGAGACCTTTGTAGAGAAGGAATGATCAATCCCACAGGTAGACCTTCGTAGAGAAGGAATGAGAAATCCCACAGGTAGACCTTCGTAGAGAAGGGGAGTGAGAAATTTTCCAAGGTTGGCCTCTGTCCAAGTGTTGAGTTTTGAATACTCTAGGGACATGCTACAATACCCTCGTAGAGAGGGGTGTGACCACCCTTGTAGAGAGGAGTGTGGATGTTTCTCCAAGGGGCAACGGGAAGATACTCTCCTTTGGCCAAGGATTGAGTAGCCTGGAACAAAAACATTGACCATGTGGAATGGTTAGTTGGCTCTTGAGGTTTGTGTCATGATCCTGTGTGGATCATGGAAAGGGAGTCTAGTCTTGCCCAGGCTAACATCTTAGTTTCTCTAGTTCATGTGGGGTGACTAGGAATGAAGCTATGGTAGTAGTCCTCCCCAGTGGATGGGTGAGATAGATGACTACAAGAGAAGGGAGAACATAAAAGGAATGGAAAAACTCATAAAATATCTTTTGTGTGAAGATACGACATCTTATGTGTGAAGATGAAAGAAAGAAAGAGTATCTTTTGTGCGAAGATAAAGAAAGCAAAAATTATGGATGCATGCATGGCATGGAATGTATATGAGGATGCATGCATGGCATGGCATGTATTGAGGGTTCCGCACCATGAGGAACCACCGACACCGGAGTAAGGACACTGGAGTAAGGCGGCTCGGGAGGGAAGATTGCTCCCGAGTTAGCCTACTCCTAGCTTCTAAAGTAAATGGAGGTGCAGTGCAGTGCAATGCAGGGGTAGGGACCACATGACAGAAAAATGTCGGGCTTGGCTCATTTTCCCAGGTGCGGGACAGGAGACACGACATTTACTATTTACCATCGAGGAGAGAAAGAAAGGTAGGTAAAGTAGGGTAAATTTGGTCGTAGAAAACGACCAACAAGTATGAGGTGCGATGGTGTTGTACTTTTTATAGTGGTCCTGTCCTGACTGTGCATCTTTTCTTTTCTTTTGGAGTAGGTTAACTCGGGAGCAATCTTCCCTCCCAAGTTCCTAATTCCAACAGGTCCTCCGATAGGTAGCTTTTCGGCCTTGCTATGTTCTTCGTACGACGTACCTTCGCAGTCAAACTGTCGATGGTATGCATCATGCCAATTGTGGATGGTATGCATCATGCCAATTGTGGATGGTATGCATCATGCCAATTTCACATGTCCACCGTCCTGTCGAAACCCATGGATCCATGAGCTCATCCTGATGGATGCTCATTAACCCATACAACAATTGAGTTTAAATTTTGAATTCTCAGAAGGTTCCATAATTTGAATTTGAATTTGCCCGCCCGCTCTGTGTGATTTCGATTTTAATGGACTTGGAAGGAAAGAGATGAAAATCCCGCCGTAGGCTAAAGAGGAGGAGTCGGGAGGCACCATGGTAGAAAAAGTTGTTGCTGCTATTCTTCATATCCATGCCTCATTCAAGTTACTGTTGCAGAACCGACTGTTGCGTTCTCTTATGCATATACAAGTGCAGGGAATGGCGGATTCGCTTTGCCAAACGATAAGTGAACTTTGGGTTATGACAATCCTCTCATGTCGTTGCTCGAGTAGATCGATAATATGGATAACAATGACAACAAGCCAGAAGAGAATGACGTTGGCATCAATGGGGTTATTAATTTTTTGGAAGATGAAATTCGGTTGAAGGCCCAAACAGATCATACTATTGAGTCCACTGATGACACAGGTTCAATGAATCAAGTGCCAATTTAAATGCGATGGGATGTTTGATTTTAATTTCGAATTCAATATTCAAATGGCTGCATCTACCGCCTCACGTTTTCCCTCAATCTTATTGTAAAAACACTATGTTCAATTCATTTTCATTTAGATGCAGGGCGATGGCAAAATATACAACAAGAGATGACTGGAGGTTATGGCGACGATTACCCAGGGCTATAGTGTAGCAAATGAAAATGTTGGTCGAGATTTAACAATTGTTTTCATGTAGCTTCCTTCCAATTGCTTACCATTGATTTTTTAGGGCAGATCGTTAAGTGGTGGGGCTAGTTTTAAAAATATTCATGCGTAGAAGTGGTGGTTCTAGAAACCTCTTGAGCCTTGTAGAACCATAATTGTTAACGATTCGAAGAAGTCGTTAAATTAACGGTTACTCTCTTTTATGCATCAAAGATACCACTATGTTCAATTCATTTTCATTTAGATGTAGGGCTTAGACTCGTAACGTTACGCAAGGATTATAAAAAAAGTGGTTGGAATTTGTTTCTTGGCTTTTATGTCAATTTATGTCAATTTAACAACTGCCTTCTATTATTGGAGCACCTAGTAACTCCCATTATTATGGATTGTGACAGATACAACCGGGGACCTCTCTGTGCTCTCTTTGCAGTTCAATTCAAACCATCTGTAGTCCGCCATTCGAACAACCAAAGATAATCCCTTTGTGAATGAGGCAGCATGCAATAAACAAACCATTAATATGTGAACTAAACAGATGATTGAAGGTACATGGATGCATTGAACTGGAATTTTATATTTGATCAAAGCATACAAATTACGCAACTTCAAACAATGTTAAACTATGGTTAGGTGGCAGATTCACATCTTTGAAATTGGAATTTATGGGAAATCTGATGTCGAGGATAACGATAGATTGTTGGCAAGCCTTATCTGTAGCCACAACCATGGACTTGAAGTGGATTAGTTGGCAGCGAATTCATTGTTGCATGCCATTCATTGCCATTAAACCCGTCTACCAACCGGTTGGTAAAGATTGGCTCACCAAAGAAGCTCAACAATAGAGATCGCCTTGGCACCGAGAATTACTTACCAAGCATGGATAATTACTTACCAAGTGGGAAATTCAGATTATCTCAGACCTTTTACCAACAGAACAGAGCTCGCCGATTATCTGGTATTCCTTTTCATTTGAATTCTTATGATTCTTTGGCTTGAGGCAATTGATGTCGTTTTTTTTTAAATCAAAACAGTGTTGTTTCATAAGATGGATATTTATAACTCGGGATGCCTTAATTTGACCCGAGGTTACTTGTTAAATTACACTACCTACTTTAATATTAGAAGAAAGAGATAAACCTTTCCCTAGAATAAAGCAATCCCCCGCAATATTGTTTGTTGCTCATAAGGGATAAAATTTAGATTTAACAAATTTAATTGGTCTGCAAATTGTATCACAAGGCAGAGATGGGTAGTGATTTGAGACTTTTCCCCATGCCCAGGGTAATTAAAATTACCCTGGGCGTGGGGAAAATTCAATTACAAAAGCTATATGGATGGACAAAAACTAAAATTGATAATCTTTTGTAATCATTTTTATCATCTTGTTGTAAAAAATAGTTTGGATAATAAAAATTCATTTTCTCATAAAAATAGGATACTCTTGTCTTGTGGAATCTTGGAATACCTTCGACTACAACCATAAAATCTTCTCTACTTTGATGTGTTATCCCACATTGATTGTAAGTGATAAAATCTTCTCTATATATTTGTCATCTTAGGTGATGAGAAGAATATGGTGATCCCATGATCGACATCAACAATCAATCACACAAGATTTACGCAGGTCGAGCATGGGCCCTTGTCTAGCTTAAACCTTTGAATACACACTTTAAATGTCAATCGTTGGATTAGAGGGTCGAGAGATCTCACCCGTTGATCTTTCTTAGTAATCTTAGGAAGGAGTTTGTCGCATCGGGTAACTGGACCTCTCGACCACCAGATTTTCCAAAGACCTCTTTCCTTCCCTTCCCCCCTTAGTTCTCCGGTGACCAACTGGGCAAAGTTTTAGGATATATGTGTCGCTATATACACTTAGTATATACACTCGTATATATACGTAGTATATATATTGGTATATATACTAAGTATATATACAAGTATATATACTGACATATATACAAGTATATATATCGACATATATACCTAGTATATATACAAGTATATATATCGACATATATACCTAGTATATATATAGATATATATACTGAGTATATATACTGGTATAGGTACTGAGTATATATACCGATATATATACTAGGTATATATACCGACACATATACCTAGTATATGTCGATATATATACTAGGTATATGTGTCAGTATCTGTTAGCACTAGAAGTCACCCTTAGATTGCATAGAAGGTAATCCTAGTACCCATCGGTTTATACAGTAAATGTAAATGAGTTTTAGGTGATCAAATGGAGAGGACTCAATGATAATAACGTTCTAACTCAGAAATCTGGACTAGCATGCATAAGCAGTTGAGGTCTGGAATCAAATTCAGTCAATAAGTTGGAGTAAGGGTGAATAGAGGGAAGACTTTGGTGAGGAGAGTGTAGAGGTCTTCTATTGACATCAGGTCTTCCAACAGCCTAAGGAAGAAAAAACTCAAACACAAGATCCTCTTGAATTCAAATTTCAAAGAAACTGAAAAAAATTATAACAACACTATAATCAAACATTCATCATAATACAGTTACAACAATCCATGTGAATCGGTCAATCATGAACTCTCTTAGAATTAGAGGCAAAAATATGGGGTAAGAAAGATGAATTAGATTAATCAAGAAGTCTCAAATCAAGTATATAACTAGAGAACCAGAGTTATTCCTCAAAATATTACAATAGCTGGAAGCCTAGCTCAACCATTCGACCCTTAACAAAAAATCAAAACTGCATACATATACTCAGAAATGCTGCAACCACTAGGAGAGTGATCGGGCCCATGTATTCAAAGTTTCCATTCGGCGCCCGCTCTGTCAGACTGCACAATCCTTCTCATGTTTGACGCGATCCTGGCTCAGTTGTATTCTTTGCAGGAAAAAACAGTACACCAGAAAGCTTCGGATGGAAAGTCTTCCTCCACGACCGCTCTCTACATGTTTTCCATTTATGGGGTGAGACGAGGTCTCAATTGCCGCCCCCATATTCAATAACTTCCTTCGTCGAGATTAGAATGAGACCTATCACCCATGAATGCTTCAAGTGGTTCCCACGACTTCTTCAAGTCAATCTTGATGCCTCAAGGCCACACAGATCTTCTTTTGTGACCAATAAGGGCGCTTTCAGCCTTTGGCGCAGCTCCTCTCCATCACTCCCTCATGCATGCGACCTCGGGTCATAAATCGACACTTATATCCAAAGGCGCTTTGGGATTTCGTCCTTCGGGAGTCTTCACTCAACTTGATTCCAAATATCTCGATGCACGAACTTGCGAAATGGCCTTATTCAGATCGATGGTCGGACTTGCTTCAATTTTGACGGCCACGATTGCTTCCTCGAAAACCCCAGTCGCCAGCCGCTCCATGCTAAAACCTCTGATTCATGAAACCACGAATCCCTGGATCCAGTGCCATGCGTCCCTCTGATTTCGGGTTTCGAGAGTTCAGACCTTTGACAAAATTTTTTAACAATATTTCAAACTCCCGATTCCCGCAATTATTTTCCACCGTTAATCTCTCCTAATGAGATCTACAACCCAGATTAAAAATTTGCTCGACCTTTAAAAATTTGCTCGACCTTTTGACTTAGCGCTCATGGTTGCGGACTTTGTAAACAAAGACTTGGGCGACTATGGCCCTTGACAACTTTATGTGATAACAGTATCTATACTCAGTACACACACACACACACACACACACACACACACACACACATATATATATTGAGTATATATACCAGTATATATATTAATACTTTATACTAATGTAGAAGTATGCTCATAGGAACCGAGCCTGCCAAGTATAAAGGATAAATGATTAGTATATATACCGGTATATATACTGAGGATATATATATATATATATATATATATATATATATATATATATATATATATTGAGTATATATAACGATATATATATTGAGTATATACCTAGTATATATATGGACATATACTAGGTATATGTGTCAGTATATATAATGAGTATATATACTGGTATATATAATCAATATATATATCGATATATATATATTGAGTATATATACTGGTATATATAATCAATATATATACCGGTATATATATACTGGTATATATAATCAATATATATACCGGTATATATATATATTGAGTATATATACCGACACATATACCTAATATATATATACCAGTATATATACTCAATATATATACCAATATATATACTTAGTATATCTACCGGTATATATTATCGACATATATACATAGTATATATACTGAGTATATATACCACTATATATACTCAGTATATATACCGATATATATTACTGACATATATACCTAGTATATATACTGAGTATATATACCAAAATATATATGTTGGTAATATATACTGAGTATATATACCGGTATATATACTGAGTATATATACCGACACATATACCTAGTATATGTCAATATATATACTAGGTATATGTGTCAGTATATATACTCAATATATATATCGGTATATATACTAAGTATATATATTGGTATATATATTGATCCTTTATATATGCTAATCCTTTAAATATTAATGTAGAAGTATGCTCATAGGAACCGAGCCTACCAAGGTCACAGAGGTAGTGATGGAATCCCTTAAAGGGAAAGGATTCTATGTGTTTGAAGAATAATTCACATACATAAGGCTTTACTGCTTCTTCCCTGATTCATGTGTGATCGAGTTTTGGTGCATGAGCTATGTAGACAATGCAAGACATGGTCCCTATTCTTTGATAATAAAAGAAAGAGGAAATATATCACTATGCAACTCAAAATTTCTGCGATTATTGTCAAGAGCTCATTGAAATGGTTGGATTCTTCGAATCCTTGTTAAGAAAGAAGTGGAGGTAATTGGAGGCTTTGACCTAGAAGGAATTTTTGTGGCCCACACGCTATCCATCAGTTACCCCACAGTATTTAGTAGGGTGCAATAAATTTTGCAAGGGGGAGACGACAACAAATAATCTCCTGTCGAATGAAAGGTCACAACCATCTGAAGCAAAATTTCACCCAGGAGAAAGAAACAACCAATTCAGGAAGATTCACATACTGAGGTGAGTTCAAATGTGGGTACTTATGTATGTGAATTCCCCTAGAAACCAAAAATCCTTATGTATGTGAATTGTTCTTCAAACACATAAAATATTTTTCCTTTAAGGGATTCCATCGTTGCCTCTGTGAATATAATACGAGTATATATACCAGTATATATATTGAGTATATATACTGGTATATATATCGAGTATATATACCGACACATATACCTAATATATATTGACATATACTAGGTATATGTGTCGATATATATATATCGATATATATACCGATATATATGCTTAGTATATATATCGGTATATATACTCAATATATATATATATATATATATATCAATATATATACCAGTATTTATACCCTTCCAAGTACCTTCTTTACTTGACCTTGATTCAACATGTAACTTCTTGTTTGCAACAACTTTTTCTCCTTTACTTGACTTTAGGGAAAACTTATAACTTCTTGACCTTATATCCAGCGCTTCTTGACCATACATTGAGGCTTCATATTTAATAAGGAATAACTCTTCAACCTTGAGGAACCACATGGCATGCCACCTATCGTTGGAGACAGCTGGACAAGGACTATTAATCAATGGATGTTTTGCATGAATTTGCAATGTCCTTCATACTCTTTTTCTTCAATCAACTTTGGGCTTCATGAACACACCTCTAGGACTTCTTAACCACTTAACCATTTAACCATATTTCTAGGGATTCTTTGCAAGATACCAGATATATAAAATATGCAGAACAGAAATAAAATGCTAGAAATGGCAGAATAACAGTAAAATATCCAGCATAATCTTCACAATACACATAAATGATATATCAATAGCAATAGAAATAACACTTTGATTCAGAAAGCAATGTTCACAGACCTCTTCGAGGGGGCAACCTCCAATCGAGCAACGTTCTGTTACAATAATCTCCAAGCTAGGGTTCTCATACCCTTGACCCTTATTTATACTAAATATGTCTATTAAGAGAAGCATCTAGAGGAAGATCCTTCTAGAAGCGGAAGCTTCTATTAGGTTTTCTTACATCCGCCTTATTCTATTTTATTGAAAGGCCTTATTAATATTGACCTTTATTACATCCGAATACATTGATCTACCTATGTGCGGGTTAGGACCTTAACA
>ML815703.1:142176-157679 GCA_009831015.1 Picea engelmannii
ACAACTGATATATATGATATAATGGATGCCAAATAAAAACCAATACGTCAAAGTCATTACTGAAAGTTTGAAACCAATACAAAATGACATCAATGATCACATATATAAATGTATATGTCCCAAAACTAACAACTAGCTATATGATATCAAATTATCAATTCCCTCTCCCCCTTTTACGGGAAACAATCAGGGGTTGTTTGCCATGCCTTGAACTAGAGGCAAAAGGTCTTGGTCGTGCATCAATGTTGGATGGAGGACTAGCTACTCCAATATGTGTAGAAAGTGGTGTTCCACTTTCAACTAGCTCATCATCCTCCATGGTGTATGGATGAAGCTCCTCCTCCTCCTCCTCCTCCTCCTCTTGTTGTTGTTCTTACTGCTCCTAGTCCCCTTCCTCTAACCATGCAGGTACCTCATACAAGAGAGGCACCTCAACCTCCACCCTCTACTTAGACAATATATCAATATTGTCCAAAGAAATGGAATCCACTTTTGGCTCTTTCTCTATCTGCTCCACCACAAAAATCTTTAAAATTTGTGGATGAATTCACTACCCTACCTTTGCACACCTCAAATATGCTTGATGGCCTCCACAAACCTTCCCTTGTTGCTCCACACAAAATGCAAAACACAATGAGCCAAAAATAATTGAATCAAGCTTTTTCTTATTTTTAAGTTATCTTGGGCATAATTGGTGATTTTTTCCGAGTTTTTCCAAGTTTTTGGTTTTCAAAATATCGACACAATCAAAAAATCAGGATTTTGGCGATTTTGCCGATCAATCAGTTATTTTTTCTACTATGGTATTGACCTTTTTTAAGGTTGTTGGGCATGATAACCTAGGCTGCTTGGGAAAGGCACTTGAACCCTAAAATAGGTTTTGTCTACTTCATATATTACTGATTTTGTGCACTTGAGGACTTATTCAAGATGTGTAAGGTGACTCTTGGTCTTATAGGTGTGACAACTTGGATGGAGGTTCCAATTTTATTCCATGGAAGTTTAAGCTTCAGATACTTATAGAGGAATTCGATCTTTGGAAGCATGTTGAGAAGGATATTCCAGAATCTACCGATTCAACACAATTTGAATCTAATGGGAATAAGCCAAAGTGAAGAGAGGAATAAGCCAAAGTGAAGAGAATCATTCTTGACTCTATTAAGGATCATTTCATCTCACACATTTCAAATAAGAAAAGAAAACATTTGTTGCTTTGGTTGAGTTGTTTCAAACACTTGTGTTTCTCAACCAATGTTGCAGGAAGCCCCCCCCCCTCGCTCCACCCTCGGAACCTTGCTCCGAGCGGATTCTCCATGGAAGCTTCCCCTAGAGCGAGCTTCCGAAATCCGGAAGCCCGCTTCTAGATTTTGAAAGCTCGCTCCGAGGTTGCAAAATGGGCACTTCCTGCAACATTGGTTTGTTCCTATGTGGTATGTTTAACAAGTTTCTATACACATTCATATCCTACAGGAAACTTGCTAAATTATGCTTAGTTTAGCACTGTTTCTAGGGATATCACAGTTAGTACATTGTTGTTTTGTTGTGCACTGTCCTACAGCCTGTTAATCACAAATTTCCAGCATTGAATTTACTACAAGACAGTGTCGGAATGCATGTTATCAAAGCAATCCTCCTCAAACATAGAGAATGGGTTGATCTTTGTTAGCTTTAGTGTTGTTTCCAGAATTATCACCATTAGTACGTTGTTGTTTTCACTCCTAATCTACCGATGTCTGACATGTTGATAATGGACAAGGAAAAAGCTTCCAAGACTATCCACCTATGAAGAGGATGAGATTGAATCCATGCTTCTACTTGGCAAAAGCTGCCATAGTTGCCTCTTCGGCGAATTTCCTTGGGAGAATGTGATGTTCCAAAAATTTCTTTAAGGCACCTTAAAGGTACAGGAATTAAACAAGGGAAAGCTTATCTCACATGCCAATTGGATAAGGATGTTGAATTAGGCCGTTTTGTTTTTCTTCTTTAGCAACAACTTTATTTAAGGCTTTTCTTTGCATGCAAGGATTGGATAAACCAAGTCAAACTAGGCTTTTAGGCTTTAGCAAAATTAGGAAAATTGCTAACTATGCGTCAAAGGTCAAACTAATCTTTCTCTTTGACAAAGTTAGCATGAGCAACTTCACTCAATGATAGGAAGCTCCATGGGGCACTTCATTACTTTACATGTCAATCTATATATGATAGATTCATAGCATTTAGCAACTAGAGTATAGAGTCTAGCACAGTTTAAAATTCATTTCTTTGGACCTTTCGATCTTCATAATTCAGTGAAAATGGCCTATTTTGTAATCATAACTATTTGGTCATGACTCATGTTATTGTTGACAGTCGTTAGATAATTAATTTAATTCCATAACTTATTGGTCTACTTTCTATTATATGGCTTAAACATTTGTATGCTGGTTTGTAAGTTTGTAATTGCTAGATTCTAGATGGTTGATGCTCGAATGAAATTAATCATTAATGTACTACTACTTGTTGGAGCTACTTCACACACACCTAGGATTTATTTTTCCTAAGGTTATTCCTTGTTTATTAGTCATAATTAGTCATTATCCAGTCTCTTATATTTTAGGGGAGAATATTCCACCTAGAGAATATTCTCTTTCAATTCACACTTCAGTTTGACTAGTTGAGTTGAGTTTAGATGTTTCATTGGTTTTGTCACCATGCAACATTGGGATCATCACCAACTCACTACTCTTTGTTCAGTCAGTTAACTGAAGACTAGTAGACTAGTTAACTCAGCTAGGTGGCAATTCACTCCCGTAACTGCCTAAGAGACTAGACTAAGTGGCAGTTCACTCCCGTAACTGCCTGAGAGACTAGACTAGGTGGCAGTTTACTCTTGTAACTATTGGTGTGTGTCCAGCTCAATCTAGACCACCACTATGGCTCATTAGTTACTCATTTATCATATATATATTGTAAATTATTCACTCTTTGAGTGTGGAATACAGTTAATGAGAATTCTTCCATTCTTTCTCTCTTGCTTCTTCTTTCTCAATTTCTCTCTGCAAATGTGTGTGGTATTTTCTAGCTAGATTTATTCTATGTAGGTTCAACACATTTACATGGTATCAGAGCCAACGGACTACTAAGCAAAAGCTACACCAAATCATTTTTTGCAGGTACAAAAGATTGAAGACAACAAAAAGATGGATTATCCGCCGGAAATACTTCTCAGGCCTCATAACTATTTGGAATGGAAGCCAAAAATTTTGCTTCATCTTAGATGAAAAGGCTTGTACCAAATGACTATGGCAATGGAAGTAGAGCCTGATTCTGTCGATTATGGCCATAGGAAGTATCGGCATGTCTGTTTCTCCTGAACTTTTCCATCAAGTATATGAAGAATCACAAGGATTAACTCCAAATGAATTATGGACCAGATTGGAGGTTCTATTTGGGAATAAAGAATATTGTGAAGATTTCATGTAGGAGGTCAAACAGATAGAGCCAGAAGAGAAGCCATCAAAAGATCAAGCCTCTTATTATGAAGAGTCTTCTACAAAAGTATTTGCAGAAATTTGTATTCCATTAATTGAAGATGATGTCTACTCCATTTCAGATTTGTTTTATGAAATTCATGTGGAAGATATATGGCATGCATCTCAGGAGTCACATGCAGACACTTTTGCATGCATCTCAGGAGTCAAAAATGGAGCCGCGCACATCAGACGCCATTATGATATTTTCTTATTTTCTGATAATAATTTGCAGAAACAAATTGGATATTTGAATTCCTCTCGGGAAAATATCCAATTTAAAAAAAAAATCGTCCGAAACGGAGTCCGGAAAGTGAAGTTATGATCGTTTTAAAATCAACAAAATTTCAGCATTTTTCTGGAAACAGCCGCACAATTTTCAAAATTTCATCCAAAATTTATTTGGATATTATTCATTACAAGAAGATAAAGTGGATATGTGTGGAAATATCAATGATGCATATACTTCATCAGATCCGTGCAGACATCTACATCTTCAACAAAATCTTCAAAGAGCACAAACTTGGACAGTTGCGAGGTCTTCTTGGAGTGAAGGACATGGTTGCTTAGCAACTGCGTTTTGTTCCTTATCATTTTTTATTTCTTATGCATTGTAATTTGAGGGGGGGTTTTGTTCCCGTGAGGTTTTCCCTCTTTCCTCGTTTAGTTCAGTGTATCTTTTGTATTTGGGTACCTAACATGGCCTCGTAGTCGGGACCCATTCTTTATTTTCACCATAGTGATGTTCAGGGGGGGTGTTGGAGTTACTTCACACACACCTAGTATTTATTTTTTATAAGGTTATTCCTTGTTTATTAGTCATAATTAGCCATTATCCAATCTCCTATATTTTAGAAGAGAAAATTCCACTTAGAGAATATTCCACCTGGAGAATATTCTCTTTCAGTTCACACTTCAGTTTGACTAGTTGAGTTGAGTTTAGATGTTGCATTGGTTTTGTCACCATGCAACATTGGGATCATCACCAACTCACTACTCTTTGTTCAGTCAGTTAACTGAAGACTAGTTGACTAGTTAACTCAGCTAGGTGGCAGTTCACCCCTGTAATTGCCTGAGAGACTAGACTAGGTGGCAGTTTACTCTTGTAACTGTTGGTGTGTGTCTAGATCAATCTAGACCACCACTATGGCTCATTAGTTACTCATTTATCCTATATATATATATTGTAAATTATTCACTCTTTGAATGTGGAATACGGTTAATAAGAATTCTTCCATTCTTTCTCTCTTGCTTCTTCTTTCTCAATTTCTCTCTGCAAATGTGTGTGGTATTTTCTAGCTAGATCTATTATGTGCAGGTTCAACACATTTACACTACTTATTACCATGGATGCCATTTTAATGTTACAATGTACAAATATGCATGTTTTCATACATTCTGCAACTAATTTGTCTTTCTGCATGTTTTTTTAATATAAACGCAATATATATATATATATATATATATAATAGACACTCTCGGAACACTTCGCTCCTGAGGATTTTTTGAAAATGACACTCCTGACTCTCCACACTCTGGCTACATTGTTCTCAACAGATGCTTTTGCAAAACCATCTTTTAATGCTTCACATGAGCAATACAGATACTATGTTGAGCTACTTGACTCAAATCACTAAGTTGAAAGATTAGTTGGTTGCCATTGGAACAACAATGGAGGATGATGAGTTAGTGTTCATTCCCTTAAAAGGACTTGCTCCCCTGGTTGCCTTTTGTTCAAGGTATCTGTGCTCAAGGGACCTTAACAAAGTTTCCTAGGCTTTGGAATGATCTTATGCACAAAAAAAACATATTATAGTCTTATTCGAAGCAAGTGGAAGTAGATTCTATCGATGGTCTCGCCGAGAAGACGAAGGAGGCTAGCAAGAAAGGCTACAAGAAGAAAGAAGTGACAGATATAGAAAAGGAGGAATTGAGCAAAGCGATGTGTTTCTAATGTCACAAGATGGGACGTTATGCCAGTCAGTGCCCATTTCAAAAGAAAGAAAAGGGTATGAAATATCTTGTAGTTGGGAGTGTAGCAAATGCAGAGGAGATTAACTCTTAGTTTGAGACCGACTTTTTGATGACCTCTTGTTTGACTTCTAACACTGTGTCTAATGTTGGATGGTATGTGGACATTGAAGCTTCAAGACATATGACATATGGTAGGTCTTTATTCAACAAGATTCAGGAGCAAGAGGATCGCATGAGTGTGAAGCTTGATGATGATGCCACTTATCCTATGAGAGGAATTGGCTCTATTTATTTTCAAATGCCTTCAGGTGATGTTCTTGAGCTGAATGATATTCTATTTGTTCCTAGGTTGAAGAAGAATCTTTTTTCATTATCTTGTATGTTAGATGTACAATGGAGATTTGCTTTTGAGGGACAACAATGCACCATCAGTGATTGTAGTCTAGCTAGTCCAAGGACTTTAGCTAGAGGAGTGAGAGACGGTGGCCTTTACAAGTTACTTGTTGATCCAATGGCACTTATACATTCCAATGAGATTAGATGAGTCTTCTAGCTTTTGGGAGGCTCGAGAACATGTAGGAGCACCCAGATCTTTGGTGAGGGCGAGTATACCTCTCAGGAGATATGCTAGTCATGTTGCATTGGTTTCCTGCATCTGTATGCCTTCTAGTTGTCGAGAGGAGGAGAGATATGATACCTTGATGGAGGATTATATTGATTCCATGGTTGAAACAGATCAAAGCATTATAGAGTATAGGGACAGGGTTGATAGATTCTCTCAAACTGAGGGGGTTGAACATGATGTTACTCTTGCTTCAGGATTCTATTCAAATGAGTGAGTTGATCTAGTTCGAGTTGTTTCAATTGTCGAAGTATTTGAGGTGCACGAAAGGGATTATCATGGTCATAGGTGTACCTGTCACCCCTGATACTAGTGTACCTGACGACTGAGGCTACGCTCCCTCTGAGACTGCAACTGGAAACTCTGCATCATCCTCAACTCCAACTCTCGACTTAAGAGATCTCGCAAAAGCCTTATCCTCCTCAAATCTAACATCTCTGCTCACCACCACTTTCCTAAGTGGCAGAATGTAGTGTGATAGGCTTTCGACACCTCTGAGTATCCAACTAGAATCCCCTGTTGGACTGTGGGGTCTAGCTTTGTCCTCCTCTCCGAGGGGACATGAGAGAAAGTCAAGCACCCAAATATCTTGATGTGCTTGACATCGGGCCTCCTATCAGTGAAGGCCTCCTCAGGAGTCATCTTCCCCAAAATCCTATGGGAGCTCTTGTTCTGCAGATAAACTGCAGTAGCACATGCCTCTGCCCCACAAATACAAAGGCAAACTCTGATCATGCAGCATCGATCTCGCTGCACCGGTAATGGCCCGGTTCTTCCTCTCGGCAACCCTGTTCTGCTGGGGGTTGTAAGGTACGGTCATCTGTCTCCTGATGCCATGTTGTGCACAAAAGTCTACAAACTATCTCGAGGAATACTCTCCCCCGTTATCCGACCGCAAGACTTTGATCCCCTTTCCCGATTGGTTCTCCACAAGAGCTTTGAACTCTTGGAACCGTGCGAAGACCTCACTCTTGGCCTTCAGGAAATAGATCCAAGTCTTCCTTGAGTAGTCATTAATAAATGTGAGATAATACTCACAACCACTCAAGGATTTCCGAGTCATGGGCCCATGGCCCCACACACATCCGTGTGTACTAAATCCAGTATCCCAGCTGACCTGATGTCACTGTTGGGGAATGATGCCTTGGAAAATTTGCCAAGCGCACGCCCTCTGCAAACATCCTGATGCTCTATGTTGATCTGTGGCACTCCGGTCACAACCTCTCTCAGCCCTCCAAGAGCCCCATGATGTAGGTGGGCCATCCTATGATGCCATAACTCACACAACTGTCTGTTGTTGTCGCTACTAGCCACCAATGCAAGAAGTGGCTGAAAAAGTAATCTGTACATATCCCTGTCTCTCACTCCAATCACCTTTCCTGAGTCTAGTGAAGACCCCCGAGGATGAATCAGTACCTCGGTGCCTCTGAATGTAACCTCAAGACCTCTATCCTGGAGGGTGGAAACTGAAATCAAGTTCTTCTTCATCCCAAGGACGAAAAGAACATCAGTAAACGATATAGGTGGCAAGCTCTCTCTCCTAAAAGCAGCTGTGCCAATCCCAGCAACTGTGACTACTCTATCATCTCCAAGAGAAATATCTATCCTGACCTCAGGGCATCTGAGATCAGAAAAATTCTCTCGAACTCCAGTCATATGGCTCGATGCCCCACTATCAATATACCGATACATGGTGATGACTCAACCGAACTACAACATATATGAAAATCACACTCTCTCTGAAACTGTGTCTAAAAGTCCGCCTCCTCTGTTGTAGTCGTTGTACCACCCTTCTTCTTCTTCCTATTTGAACACTGCCCAACATAGTGCCCGAACTTCTTACAAACAAAGCACTTCACTTCGCTCATATCTCTACCCTGACCACTGCCCTGACCATTGTTGCTCTCTGCTCTTCCACTCCTCTGTGGCTAGCCCCAAACTTGGGACCTTACCGACCACATCGGTCGACCTTCTTCTTGCCCTTTGACCAAAGAGCAAGATCCTCCTCACCCTGACCAATCTGCTGCTGCTGCTGCTACCTCTGTCCAGAAGCCTCTGATGTTAATCTGATCTCCTCCTGGACGAAGTCATCCCACATCCTCTCCCATGTAGGCATGACCTCTCTGGAAACTATGCCACGCACAAATGGACCCCACGGTTTGGTGAAGCTATTCAAACCTTGCCTCACCAAATAGTTAGGTTCAACAACCTCGCCGACGACTCCAAGCTCGTCTTTGATCTGAGTGTATCTACCAAGGAATGAAGTTACCAACTCATCCTTGAGCATGCGAATGCCCCTAAGTCGGCCATGAAGAACCATCTTTCGGTTCTCATTGGAGCTCTCATATAGCTTGCATAAAGATGCCCACATCTCATATGCATGAGCCTTCCCCGTCAAATGGGGTATAATGTGATCCCGGACTGCGTCACAAATAGTCCTCTTCGCCTTGTTGTTCCTTTTCCTGAACTCTGCCACCAAGACGGGAGCAGTGACAGGAATGGAGGGAACAACTGCCTCGACTATATCCCATAGCTCGAGGTCCTCAAAGATGAAGATCATCCTCGCCTTCCAAGACGACCAATTGCTAGTCCTAGCTAACCTGTCCTCAACTCGCATATGAGATGCTAACATCTCTGCCAATCTGCAATCCCCAACTGATGCTCACACTGCCAAGGAAAACACTGTCTCACTCCTGTCAATATAGGCGTGAAAAGAGACAATGCAATCTGACCTCACTCCCAACAAAATGGGTGTGAAAAGAGGTCACAAAAAATCAGCCTCACTCCTACTGCGTAGGTGTGAAAAGAGACTAATCTCCAAGTGTCCAAACTGCCCAACAACCCTCTGAAAAATTCTGCCCTCTAACAACCACTGAATGAGTCAATGGCTGTCCTCAAAATCTGCCAGAAAGAAGTATTTGACAGCCACTCAATATGTTGTCCCAACTATCCAAAAAATCAGCCACCGAAGCTCTGATACCATGTGAAAATTCTAGGTCCTATCAGCTTGCCTTCTTGGTCTGTATTTGACCAAAGAAAGGCTCTAAGTTTCAACTGTAAGTTAATTAGTTTTTTGTTGTTTTATAACAGCCAACAATCCAAATACACTTTGCTGATTTGTTACGGTTATGTTCTCAATTTGGGTGCTCTAGCATGTCGTTTTTGTCACAGAAGAATTAGTACATGCAACTCAAATAAACATAACACACCTAATACATCGTTTACTGCTGAAAATGAACAGATCTAAGAACTAATACATGCATTTGTAGACACAGGTATTTTTGGTCAATATGACCCTGGACAAACCCCCCCCGAGGAAAACCAATTTGAGATATGTAAACACAAGAAGGGTTATAGTAAACACAATATATGAAAGAACCTAATACAATAGCAACTCCAGCTGAGTTGAAATACAAGCTCTACATCAACAAATGCGCCCCGGAATGGTGCGCCCCTCATGCAAACTGCCAGAACCACTGAATCTGCTCCAACTGCCAACTGTGAGCTCAGATCTAGAAACCCCTCCACAGCAATGAAGCTATGCTAAATGGAAACCCTCTGCAACTGATCTCACTGCAATCTGATGGCTAGAAGTCTCTCTATAGCTGATGCGCCCCAATCTAGCAATGCGCCCTCCTCAGAAGTAGAACTCCTCCAGTAAATAAACTAAGGCATACAAGGCAAGCCTCCCTCCATGAAAGCAAGTGCCCTAGCTATACTCTCCTCACAAAACTGATCTCATCTCCATCCAAGAAGAACTCCTCTCACAATGAGCAAACCAAGCAATGAAGAATGCGCCCCTCCTTAGACCTTTGCGCCCCTCTTAGACATCAATTAGGAAACCTGAAATATGAAGGGCTGAGATCATCACATCTTCCATCTAATCGATGGTTGAGATCTCCCCAAACATATTTAAGTCACAAACCCACTTTGGGTTAAGTTTCCTAAGTCCACTTATGTCTCCAAATTCACCCCTTAGTGAATTAATAATCACTTTATGCATGCCAAAAGTGACCAAATTTCACTTTAACCAAAGTCAAAGTGAAAATAGACAAAAGTACAAGGTACAAAGTGTCATGTCCTTCCCTCATGTGCTAAGGAGGTCAAAAAAACATGGGGAACACCTCCCAAGGTACAAATCTCAACATGAGTAACTTTGAATATGCACTAATCATTATCATGATTGTTTATGATGTTAGAAAAGCAGTTCCACCTACTCTGGATAATGACATGATGGGTAGTTAGCTATTAATGACTCAGGCATGATGTAAAATTTTTATATACAAAAAAAATTAGTAATGAAAGCTTTCTCGATTACCTTCTATTTTGTTATCATAACTAGTTATATGAATACTGATCGCAGTCTGAACTTAAGCTCCACTACTCCCACGTCATAGTAATAGCTGATTTCTGTTGGTAATGTTATATTGATACCTACTTAAACTGGTTATGATTGGATGTATCGTCAAAACTGGCGATTTACTTTTAGCACTGTGCTCATTATTATCAGTAAGCCATATTTACTTTTGCAAAGCTAATGTGCAGCTGCTTTAAGCTATAGTGTTTGAATACTGTTAATTACTTTCAAGTTTCAACTTCTGTTGCTATTCTTATCAGTTACGAAACATAGTTACTGCTTAGGTTAGTTGACGTTTTTTCATTACAGTTGGAAGAATAACCAACAAAACTATTTGGCACATGAGAAGCAGAAGAATAATTGTAATTTTCCAAATTCTTGAGAGAGAAAATACACACAAAGTGGTGCAGTAACAGGAGCATTAACAACCCTGAACAGGCACAAAAAAAGAGCTATAACAGGAGCATTAACAACCCCAAACAAGAACAAAAATTGGTGTTGTAACAGTAATTTGGCTCTGATAACAGTCCAGAACAACGAAGAATAGTGTGCAGAATAGGCCTGAACACACATGCATCATATAAACACATGCAGGTACAAACAACAGACCATACAGAGTTGTGTGGAATAGTCCCAAAACTGATCAGGACAGGCACACAACCTGAGGCATGTAGAACAAGCTGAAACAGGCCAGAAAATAGAATTTTGCAGGAACCAAAGAAAATGTGCAGAGACACATCTGAGGTGGATAGAATTCAAGACAGGTTTCGGGACATACACACATCCTAAGACAGGCCAACTTGTGTAGAATTTGAGGAATTTTCTACACACAATTCAAAGTAATATTTTGCATGGAATTTGACACGTTTCTTACACAGCATACAAGAATTCAAGGTATTTTGTGACAGAAATTTAAGCACAGACTCCAAGACTCAAACTTAATGCACGAAAATCAACGAGCAAACCCCAAGACTACAATGTACTTAGATAGCAAAGACATTGAATTCAAGAGAAATATATATGAAGAAATGCATGCACCAGTAAATAAAGAGGTGAACCAAAATATAGCCCCTACAGAGAGATAACCCTTTATCGATATTCCAGAATGATAGCAATGTTCACTGGTTTCTTCAAGGGAGCAACCCCCAAATGGGCAGCATTCAAATACATTAATAATCCTTAACAAAACATTACATAGCTTCCTACCTCTATTAAGAGTTTCTCACTACCCAAACCCTAACCACTAGTGGTCCCAACATTAACGAGTACCAACTGCCTAGCATGCCTTATTGCATAAAGTCCAAGGATGACCCTTTTCGATTAATTAACCACACACCAACTACCTTGTGGGCCTTATTCAAAAAGGATGGCCCCATACATGATAAACTGACTCCCAAGTACCCCTAAGTAGGGAGCTTAGGATAGGACCCTAACAAAGACAAAATTGTATAGAATGCAAACAATTCAAGGTAATGTTTTGCATGGAATTTGACACATTTCTTGCACAGAATATAAGAATTCAAGTTTTTTTGTGACAGAAATCGAAGCACAGACCCTGAGACTCAGAATTAATGCACATAAATCAATGAGAAAACCCCAATACTGTAGTTCTTTGATAGCAAAGGCCCATGAAAATTAAAAATGAACTATGCATTTTCAAGGGCGCAGCAATTGGTATCCATATCAGGACTGCACTCCTTTGTGGGGTGCAAGAGAACTCAAGAACCTTTGTTGTACCTATAAGGTGAATCAAAGTGATGGCCATCCATGATAGGATGGATCCAGAACTTCACATCCTCACTACACAATACAATGTTTTCAATCTCAATTCATTACAAAAATTTGAGAATGTCCATCTAACTACTCGTTCTCAAAGGGCACTACAAACAAAGTCACAAGCCCAAAATGCCAAAGGAAGCATAAATGAAATCTACTGTTCATGAACATTTAGCTTATTTTTTCTACCCTACTCTACAATCAGATGATGCAAATGCTAAGTGAAATCAAAGAGCCAATGCAACTACGGTGTCATCCCATCAATAACATCAGATCTTCACTTATGTTTGGCAACAAAACAACACTAGATCAAACATCCTGCATGAGTAAGCTGGATTCTTTGTCACTGTATGGCTGAAAACTGAAATGAGTTGTTGAAGATGGAAGTAAACATAAAAAACATACAAAGGTAAATGTGTGGCATTGCATGCTTCCTATATCCGATTTTGGATAGGGTCGACATAGTCATCACCTCCTGCATGTGAATATGGCAGCCCGACATCAAGCCATGAATCACCTTCACGAACCACCATATTGTCCCTATAAATGCCCTCATTGGCTGCCATGAAAATCACCTATCATAACCTCAAGCAACAAGGGTTTAGAAGGCAGTTCCAATAAATATCTTCAAAAATTTTGTTGCCCTCTATCAGACCTCCATTTGATGTTCCCTAAAAACTCAAATCTAGAAAAATAAATCAGTACCCTCTATGGGAAGGCTGCAAAATTCTGCAATACACCCAAACATATTCTTGTTGTCCCAAACATATTCCCTTTGCTGATTTTTTATGCATATAAAAGGCACAAGCTGAAGATATCAATGGATGAAAAAAATTTGCATATGTAATGTTTGAAAATGCTCTTTATGGTGCAAGAAATCTCCCCCATTGTTGAGGACACCCGAAACTTTATCAACAATCGCATATGCATCACATACCTCCACATCATTTAGCTGTTCAAAATTGCAGAAAATAGGATATGAGATGTTCTCTTCAAGTCCAGGAATTGGCTCCCAATGCTGAATTGATGTGGAGTGTGCCAATTCAGATTTTCTGCCATCAAACTTTCACACTGTGTCCCGACTCCTATATGGAATCCTCATGAATAAATTAGCAATCCACATCCCATTTATGTCTCCCAGTCAAAAAAAGAGTGCTCACATCATCATCCTCTTGGCTGCCATGTTGTTTATCACATGAGCTAGCCATAACACCTGCAATTTATTCATCCTCCAAGGGTTTCTCCACCAAATCTATCCTTTTCAAATTGTCAAGAGATTCATCATCAAATTTAAAACTTTGGAAAGAAATATAACTTACCAATCCCATATACTCCTCAAAATCCATGACAATGGCCTTTGGAATGTCCTCAAGCAGGTGTACATCATTATCACAAGTTGTTTCTTCCAAAATAAGATATAATGCATATTCATAAATGGAAAAATCTTCTTGAAGTGTTGCAATAAAGTTTTATGATGCTTCAAACTTCTCATCTGAATCCGACTTTTTACGCATAAGTAGCCCATGTGATGAAAAGAAAACCTGGTAATCCAAATGATCCTCACGAAACTCATGCCCAAGATTCTCTTGGCATGGATGACAAAAATTTTCTTTGATATACTCAACCAAGGACATAACTGCATCTCATTTATCCTTGACTTCAAACAAGAGAGCATCGTAGAAGTTACTCTCATATGCAAGCATTACGTATAGGATCTCACTTTCCTTGTAAAATCAAGCATCAACTAGATCCTCAACCTTTTCTTCTTCTTCATAACTAGGATCGAAACACTTGCAAGACACTTCAATCAGCCATGCAAATGAAGATATTTCCTTTCTACAAAGAGTTTCAAACCATATTTTGCAGAATCTTTCAAGGTTAACACAAACATTTTCATCATGGAATCCTCTTCAACAACATCAAAATATGAAATAACTCAAATCAAGGACATAACATGCAATGTATTCAAATCAACAAGTCCATGGAACCTCGCAATGTTATTATCCCAATCTAGATCAAGGTAATCATTTAGGTATTGGATCTCACTTTCCTTATAATGCCAAGCATCAACTAAATCCACAACCTTTTCTTCTTCTTCATAACTAGGATCCCAATGCTTGCAAAATGCTTCGATCAACCATACAAATGAATATATTTCCTTTTCACAAAGACTTTCAAACCATATTTTTGTAGATATTCCAAGCTAAACACAAACAATTTTATCATGACATCCTCATGGACAACATCAAAATCTGAAATAATTCTCATGAAGGATGCAATAAGTAGGTGTTAAGTTTTCAGACCCCAACCCAGTTTCAGTCTCGCTGAATTTTTAACCAAAGTTAAATGCTGAAACTCCAGTTTCAACACTGTTTCAACATATAAAAACTTAATAGAAAATAAACTTCAGAACTGAAACATGAGGATTCTGAACATCATTTTCAATGCAGAAATAAAATATCAGAAATATGCAAAACTCAGAAAATATAGACACAAAGATATTCGGTCTAACTTTGACCCTGGAAAAACCCACAAGGGGAAAACCAGTGAGAGAGGGCTTTGTATTATTTATGAGCTTCTGAGAAATTCTTTTACAGCATATTCATCTTCAGAAATTTACACCAACTTATCTAGACATTCATGTAGCTTTGCTCCTTGATTTCTGAACCAGAAATTCGTACAACTGTACGGCTGTCCCAGCAATTAATGCTGCACGGAGAGTCTCGAAATTCATGCCAAAACTCTGCTAAGACTCAATTTCTGTGCCACTAAATGTTGTTCGGCAGCCTTGGAATGCATGCCAATACTCCCAGAAATTGCAGCTGCTATCTCTTTTCTTCAGCTCAGCCTCTCTCTTGCTCTCTCTTGTTCTCTCAACAAGAATTCTTGAACGCCTCTTGTTTTCTCAACAAGAATGCTTCAACTACCCAAGAATGGGTGCGCCCTCTTGCCCAAGTCGACCTCATGAGGGAAGGTGAGGAGTTTTCTAATCTAATGGTTGAGATTAGATTAGATGGGTGGTTGAGATTTGGTGTCTCTTCACTCACCCTCACTTTAATCATAAAGTCACATTTTAATTTGCATCTCACAAATTAAATGACTAGGACCCACATTCAGCACTTTCTCCCCCTTAGGTGCCTAGGGAAGAGAAACACTTGCCTTGGTACTTTATTTTAATTCAAAAATTTAACACTCCCTCATACCGAGGAAAGTGTTACTCACCACTCCAAGCTTGTCCCTGAAAAATACAAACTTGCCCATGTTC
>ML815704.1:31684-45704 GCA_009831015.1 Picea engelmannii
ATCGAATGTTGGAATCCCTGCTGGGTCAATCCTTAATTATTTTTATTGAACCCCTATTAAAATCCCTGCTCTTCCTATGCCAAATGTTTATAAAAAGGGGAACAATGAAATCCCTGCGCCTTCACTGTTGACTGGTTTTGAAACGTTATCAGACCCCTGCGCTTTACCCCATCTAACCTCTGCGCTGGGGTTACTCAGTCCTTGCTTTTGCGTTGATAAACTCCTGTGTGTTTGGGGAAGAAGTCCCATGTCCCTACCTTCATACTGGTGTCGCGTTGCCACCCCTGTGACTGCGTGTTGATGGCCTTCAAATATTTTTCGGCTGCCTGTGTTGACTTTCCTCTACGCCGATAGCCGCGTTCGTACCTGGGCACTGCTCGAATCCCACTTACCGAATCAGATTATCATAACCCTTATCTCAGCATGAAATCCGCCCCCACACCAAGAGATGCATCATAACTCTGATTATTTCTTGCGTTTCTGGCAAGTCTTTTCCCCAGATTTCTCTGCATTGTGTATTTTGTATTCCCATAAATTTTTTGTTTGGCCATCGGCCTCCTTAGATTTCCCTGGGTTTTTACCTGCGGCCTGGGATTCGGTCGAAATCAAAATTTGCCAGATTGCTTGATTCTGTCAGTTTTTAATGTAGGCCTGTCAGTATATATTATTTCCATCAGCGTGACTTAGCATGGTTAAACTAATTTAATCTAAGATATATGTGCCAACCTAAACAGGTGTAAGTGCGTTGTCCATTAAAAATAAATACAATCGAATGGGTTACCCTCAAGGTTGTGAATTGTTGGTTGTAAAATGTTGGGATTACTTTATTAAAGTAAACTCATCGTAAAAATAAGACTGCATTCAACCATAAACTATGCAAGCTGGTAGAGTATTAAACTACTTTTATATTTTAAATAAAGGAGATAAAATAGGTGTAAAAATTATCTTTACAGAGTACTGACAAGATAGATCTAGTTATATGGTTATTTGGTTATTGTAGATATCTGAATTATCCAACAACATCTGCAATGTTCTAACTTGCACAAGGATTGAATTATATTATTAAACTACAAGCTAAACCAATTCTCATCACATTTCAACCACCATCATCAATAGAGTTACGATGCCTTCCTCCATCAATAATATAGAGGCAATCCTTGCAACTACAATCAAACTCTGTATTCTATTATTTAACTCTCCTGGCAACTTTAATTTCAGGATTGATGATACGTGTAGACTGTGTATTAAATACAACATGGCGAAATTAGTTTAAATTAGCAGATTAATTACCAATTGTTACTTGGGTTGGCGGTTACCCTACCCTTCATGATTTTATGCTAGAGGCTCACGCCCACGTTGTCTTTAATGCGTTGGTGGTTGGTAATGAAGGCCAACAAGGAGTCCCTTAATTGTATATTTGTTTATGCACAACCGTCAGGGTTGTATTTATTAGGGTTGCCGATTCCCATTCCTTAAATGGGCGGACTGGATTGGCGACCTATCCTCCCGCTTCTATTGCATCAGAGTTTCATGTAGGGAAATTATTATCAAATGTTGTATTTATAGAATACCAGTACTCATTGCCAATATCTGTGGTGGAATGTTAACGCCAAGGGTAATGCTACGGTTAGACCCTTGTCATGTAATAGTAACATAATCTAGAAGGTGATTAAGATTTAATTGCTGTGACATTGGGTTGTAGTCATTGACGCAAATGTATGTAAATGGGACCTTTAGCCGAAAAAGGGGTGTACCCTATTTGGTGGGTTTTATCTACTTAAGAAGGGATTATTTCTTTATTTATTGTTAAGGAAGGAATTGACTAGGTACTCACTTGAGGAAGAACTAGTTATGTAATTAGATAGTTGTTGTGAATTGTAAGGATAGGGTCATTTGAGATACCATTCTTAATCAGGTGAGAGTAAGGATCTTGTAAAATAAAACAAAGGGTTAGTTCATTATAAAATGCAATGTTGGTGTTGATATCCTATGAAATGTAAGTTCATGTTATTTTATGTGCAATGTACTGTAATGTAAGATCATTGTCATATATTGTTTTCGAAATATGGAATGTATTGTTCTTACAATATAATTAGAAAGCGATGTTAGTGTTGATATCATAGGAAATGTATGATCATTGTTATTCACTTGCAACATTATTGTAATTAGAACATGTAATGATAGGGTTATCTTATTGTAATACTAGTGTAAACTATTTTTATTGATAAACTTATATGGTGGAATGCCCTGGAGTTAAGTACAATAAATTACTCGTAGTTAGTAAATGAGGGTTGTCGTTCATTTTTAAAAGGGTTAAACTTGGGTGTTCATTGTCAGAATCCTTCTTACTTGCGCCTTCCTGGCGGATGCTTTGTTCATATAATTTATGTTGCATGAGGTCGTAATCATCTTATTGCTTGGTCCGTTCTGGTCGGGTGGGATGTAGACACTCCCAGGTAGCCTTAGGAGGTATGTCTGCATGTGTGATTATTTCATGTAAAGAATCTAGTGCCGTATCAAGAGTCTCGGTCCCTTTAAAGGCAGGGTTTCCACTCTTGTGACACACCTGAGGGGATTACTGGTTTCTGCCTGAGCAGTCGGCCAGGAGCCTATCTGACCTTCTCTCTCTCCGGAGTAGAGAACTAAGATTAAACTCCCTGCTTTCCTGTGCAGAAATAGTAAGACCTACTACTATGGATTCTCCCTCTATGTTCGTACTGTGCATAACCCAGTATGTCGTGAATGTTTACGTGTGCACCTTATGTCCTTGGTCGTTATTGTTGCAGTACTTGTGTGTGCCTTATGTCTTTGGTCGTACATTGCTTGCTGCTACTTGTTGTGCACCCTTGTGACGCATCCTCCCCTCATACGAGCGGTCACACTACCAGGACCTTCTCTTTCACTCCGGCCCGAAGAGTCGAAACTCTCCCAACTCCCTCGAGAGTTCTTCACCCACAGAACGCTCTCGCTGCGATCTCCCTTTCACGTATCGAAAGGTCGGATCTCACGATATCGCGAGACTCACAATGCTGCTCCCTGCTGTTCAACCGCCGAATCCCGAGTGCCGATAGTCAACGGTCAACCCTCGGAGTATTGCCACTGGCGACGACAACCAATTGACTCCTCTAGTCCCGAGCGCCGAAAGGTCAAAATCCTGACGCGATGTCACCTGTAATCCACTGTACTTCGTGGCCGACACTGTCCTGTCACCTCGGGAATTCGCGGAGTTCCGATTCACGACACAAGTGCTTTTTGGGGTTGAACTCCGAATGCCGACTTTGTGGAATCCCTTGCCACCTGTCTCCTACTGATCGACGGTCCCGAATAACTCGGGAAATCGCGTCTCGCGATTTCAACGGGTAAATCTCTGCCCTTCCATTCGCCGAACACCGATATGCGATGGCCTGCCTCTTTGGTCACTTGCAGGTTAACTCCTTCGCAACTCTTCTCGGGTCCAATGGTCAGCCGAAACTCGAGATCCAACTCGACGATTTTAAGTCGTCGATTCTCTTCCTCTTGAAGAGTCCTTAGTTCCACCACCTTCTCCTTGTGTGAACTTCACCGAGTCTGTTTCCACAACAAAATCAAAGGAACTATCCTTCCTGAGCTTTTCAAACCCTGACTCTTTCAGATATCTCTGGAACACGCTCTCTGTACTCGACTTCCAACCATTCTCGACAGTGTTGAATTTTTCTCAGATCTAGTACACTCACAGCCACAACAACCCGTCCTTTCACTTCTGAGACCTTCGGACTTCAATTCTTCCATAAGATCACATACACAACATATGAAAGAAATACATAACAAGAAGTCAGTATGCAAAGGCATAATGCCAGCAACACACAGAGAACAAACACATCCATGGGAATATAAATTAAGTCTTCCCGATCTCCTGTCGTAGACTCGCCTCTAAGACTTTAATTCGACCGGCCCTTCACTCGCACGGTCTGAATAACCCAACACCACTTCAATAGAAGAGAATAAGAGTTTAACTGTAAGGCCCCTCAACGCACTCTCTGCGGAGGGATTCACTGCACTCTATGCAGGAATCTCCTGGCTCAAACATAGAAACAATTGAAACTCATTCCCGTCTCTCTCCCAGATTCCTAATCTGCCAGGATATTACGTATACTGCATATGCGAGAAAAGCATAAAAGGAAGCAAGCATGCAACAACATAAGATCAACAACACACAGAGAATAATCACATCCATGAGATTGAATCAAAGCTTTCTATTAATTCAATATCTGTACATGGGGATTCTTCACAAGCTCTCTGCGCTTCTCTTCTTTCTCCTCAATGATAATGCTCCGCATAATCTGAATGCCTCCTATTACAATGATCCAAAGGAGGGTGTCTATACTCCGTTTTCCCTCTCGAAGTCAAAACCGTCTAATCTAGACTTAATTATCTTATCTACCTGCACTAAATCTTATCTACCTGCACTAAATCTTATCTACCTGCAATAAATCTAAGAAGTACCTCTGCTATCTAAGGACGAGAGCTTATCTGCTCAAGGTCCATTTACAATGTGAAAGTACGCTCTATGATGAATGCTTTCATTCAAATTGCAGTGCAACAGATATCAAGGTGATTCAAAAATTTGGTGCTGGCGTCATCCAGCTGGCTTTTCTTTCTCCACACGCTGACTCACTTGGTGAGGTGGGAATGCTCCTGCATCATACTCCTCGGCTCAGAAAATTTCATGGGCTCCTGTCCATGAGCTCCTGTACACTGTTACCATGTTTCTGTATGACTGCCTCGTCCTCCCAGCTGGCATCCTCCACTGGGTGATTTTTCCATTTTACTAGGTATTCAAAATATTTCTTCCTCTTGGTCTTTCTGCCTATTCTCTTATTCAGTATACATTCCATTTGAGGTTTTTCTACAACCGACAACTGTTCCTGCCACTGGATCACTGGTTCCTCCGTCTCATTGCCTACCCCTGCATTCCTGTAAGGGTATAAGTATGAAATATTGAAAATCGGGGATATCCCGGTGCCTTCTGGCAACTCAAGCTTATAAGCATTCTCCCCGAATTTCTTCAGGATTTTGCATGGCCCAATTTTCTTCATCTTGAGTTTATTGTATGTTCCCCTCGGAAATATTTCTTTTCTCAGGTGCGCCAGAACCATATCACCGACTTCGAACTGAAGCTATCTTTTTCTCTGATCAGCTCTGCGCTTATAATCTTGGTTCGATTTCTGCAGCTGCTGCTTCACCTCCGTGTGAAGTTCTTTCATCGCTTCAGTGAACTCTTCAGCCTTCGCGCTGCTAGTTTCAGCCTATTCCGAATCCCTAAGCTCAGACACTCCTCTCGGCTGTGTCCCATACAAAATTTGAAATGGGCTCTTACCTGTACTCCGATTCACTGAATCGTTGTACGTGAACTCTGCTTGTGGTAAGATCTGATCCCAACTGGTGTGATGCTCTGTCACCAGACTTCTCAATAGATCTCCTAAGCTTCTGTTGACCACCTCTGTTTGTCCATCTTTCTGCGGATGGTAAGAAGAACTGAATGCCAGGTCAGTCCCCAGCTTCTTCCATAGCGTCCTCCAAAAGTGACAGATGAACTTGGTATCCCGATCCGAGACTATGCTCCTGGGCAATCCATGCAATCGCACAATCTCTTTGAAAAATAAATTGGCGATGTGGGTTGCATCGCTGGTCTTATGACACGGTATAAAATGTGCCATCTTTGAGAACCTGTCCACCACTACAAAAATGGAATCCACTCCTCGCTACTTTCTCGGTAATCCCAAAACAAAATCCATACTAATTGCCTCCCATGGTCTCTCTGGTATAGGCAACGGCTGATAGAACCCTGTGTTCTGTTTTTGGCCTTTCGCGTGTTGACATATTCGGCACCTGTCAACAAATCGCTTTACATCAGTGCGCATGCCAGGCCAATAATAAGATTCGCTCAGCTTGGCGAATGTCTTGTCATGTCCAAAATGGCCTGCTAAGCCCCACTGTGCTTCTCCTTCACCAAATTCTCTCTCATAGAGCAATCTGGAATACACAGTTGATTGTCCTTGAACAGTAATCCATCCTGGATCAGGTAGTCAATCCACATACTCCTATCTCTGAGAACTGGGTTCTCGGATGCCTCATATGCCTCGCCAAAGTCTGCGTCACCTGCATACATATCTTTCAGATTCTCAAAACCCAAAGTCTTGACCATGAATTCCTGCAGTAATAAACATTTTCTGCTCAAGGCGTCAGCTACCTTGTTAGCAGTCCCCGAAATGTGCTTTATCACAAATGTAAAATTCTGCATGTATTCCACCCACTTCGCATGATTCTGGTTCAACTTCTCCTGCTGACTCACGAACTGCAATGCGTGATTGTCACTGTACAACACAAACTCCTTGGGTATTAAATAATGCCTCCACTTTTTCAATGCCTGTATGATGACATAGAACTCTTTATCGTATGTGGATTATTTCAGCTTGCCATCATCCAGCTTCTCACTGTAATATGCCACAAGTCTGTCATCCTGACTCAATACCCCTCCAACAGCATATCCACTGGCGTCACACTTCACCTGGAAGGTCTTCTGAAAATCAGGTAGCACTAACACTGGCTGCTCTGTTATCTTTCGCTTCAACAGATTGAAGCTTTTTTCAGCCTCCGCTGTCCATTGAAAAACTTTATGCCGCTTTTTCACTATGTCCATCATTGCGGCGCTAATTCCACTGAAATTTCGAATGAACTTTCTATAGAAACTAGCGAGTCCATGAAAACTCCTTACCTCAAAAACATTTCTCGGCGATGGCCAATTCCTGATCACTTCAACCTTCTCAGGATCCATCTTCAACTCATTTGTCGAAACTACAAAACCCAAATAAATGAGCTCTGTCTACATGAATGAACATTTCTTCAAATTAATCAACAAATTCTCCTGCTGTAGCCTTCTCATAACAATGGCCAAATGCCTCAGGTGTTCAGCCTTGGTCTTGCTGAAAATCAGTATGTCGTCCAGGTATACGACCACAAATTTACCAATGAATTCCCGCAGGACTTCATTCATCAGCCTCATGAAAGTGCTGGGCGCGTTTGTCAACCCAAACAGCATGACCATCCATTCGTACAAACCCTCGTTTGTCTTGAATGCCGTCTTCCATTCATCTCCCTCTCTCATCCGGATCTGATGATATCCGCTCTTGAGATCAATCTTGGAAAAGCAGTTTGCCCCACTCAGGCAATCCATCAAGTCATCCATTCTCGGTAGTGGAAACCTGTATCTGATGGTGATCTTATTTATCACCCTGGAGTCTGTACACATCCTCCAGCCTCCATCCTTCTTCGGGCTCAACACCGTTGGAACAACACACAGACTAAGACTTTCTCTGACCATCCCTTTATCCTACAGATCCTGTACCTGCCTTTTGACTTCCTCATTCTCCCGAGGTGTCAACCTATACACTGCCTTATTCGGAAAACTTGCTCCGGGTATGAGATCAATGTGATGACTCACACTCCGTACTGGTGGCAACGAACGAGGTAGTTCATCCACGATGATGTCAGCAAACTCTCCAAGTAGTTCCCGAATCTCTTTTGGCAAGTCGTCCACTCTTGTGCTTGTCAGGACAATTCTGGGCTTCCTGACAACAAAGAACTGTGGATCTTCATTCTTCTCCAACTCTGTGAGAAGTTCCTTCCCACTCATGAGAAGTATCGTGCTGCTAACTTCTGGCTTTATTTCCTTATCTTTTATCGACAGTATTTTATGGATTCTCCCATCCTTCTCCAAGGTGTAGGTGTTCATCCTCCCGTTATGAACAACATTCCGATCATATTGCCATGGCCTTCCCAACAATATGTGACATACGTCCATGGGAATAACATCGCACATAATCTCATCATGATAATTTCCAATTTTAAACTTAACTAAGCATTGTTTAGTGACACTTACCCGGTGTCCTTTCTGTAACCACGAGACTTTATACGGGCTCGGGTGCTTAGTTGTCTCTAGCTCCAATTTCTCCACCATCTCGGTCGAAACGAGATTGTCAGTGCTCCCACTGTCGATTATGACTTTGCATTTCCTGTCCTTGGCTGTACAAGTCATTCTGAACAGTCTTCTCCTCTGCACTATGCTCTCCACCTCCTTCTCAGGCTTCAAAAGGATTTTATGCATCCCAAGCGATCTTCCGCTATCTGCATCTTCACTCTCAACATCACGCTTCTGCGCCTCAGTGATGTGAGTTTTTCCTCTGTCCATTTTCCTGTTCGGACAGTCAACGTCTTTGTGTCCGTCTTTTCCACACGTGAAACATGTGATAATTCCTCCTCGACCTCGTCCTCTACCTCGGGTACGAGGGAACGTGTTGGCGTCAGCATATCCTCCTTGCTGATCTTCTGATTGCCTCCTCGACTCAGAACTCTTCTGCCTCTGCTGTGAGGTACCACCTCTTTCAACTTTTCCCTGAGGTCTCCTCCAATCCTCCTTGGGCTTCTGTGTTTTCTCTTGGGAAACTGTCTTGCCTCTGGGCTGGCTTCTGCCCCGCCCTCGCTGTCCCTGCTTGTGGCTCAGCTTCTCTTCGGCCTTTAGAGCCATCTGGTATGCATCCTTGACTGTTCGGATGGTAACCATGCTTAGTTCATCCTGAATGTCATACCTCAACCCATTCAGGTATCTCGCCACCTTTTCGTCATCACTCTCCCGATGACCAGCTCGAATGTTGAGCCTATAGAATTCCTCGGTGTATTCTTTCACCGTCATCATCTTCTGTCTCAGGTTCTGCATGCGCCTGAACAGAGTGATCTGGTAATCCCTCGAGATGAATTTCGCCTTCATCTTAGCGATCATCCTGTCCCAGCTTCTGATTTTCTGTTTGCCTCAGGAACGTCTCTCTGCCTGCAGCTCGTCCCACCATAAGGCTGCATGTCCCTTCAGCTTGGTGACAACATGCCGCACCTTATTTTCCTCCTCGATGTCTTCATAATCGAAGTAGGTGTCGAGTGCTCGGATCCAATCCAGCAACTCTTCTGCGTTCAAGCTCCCCTCATAGACATGGATGTCCATCTTCATCTTCAAGCTCATCCTCGAGATGGCTCTAATCAACCTCTCGGTTGACGCGTCTTCTACTGCGACCTCTTCTGCATCGTGTCCAGCTTCCTCTTCCACCTCGGGATCACTGAACTTGGCCGCTCCAGCACCACGCCTTTGGGTGGTCTCCATCTCCTCAAGCCTCGCTCTGAGGTCTCTTACTTGGCGTTCCATTTCAGCATTACCTGCTGGCCTTCCTCTTCTTCGGGTGTCCCTATATTCATGATCAGGTGACTGCCTCTCTCGTCTTGGCGGCATAGTGTATTTGCTCCTTCCCTCTACTACCCAGACAAAAAGAATTCCAACTCCCGCTCTGATACCACCCTGACGCAACCTCCCCTCATACGGGCGGTCACACTACTAGGACCTTCTCTTTCACTCCGGCCCGAAGAGTCGAAACTCTCCCAAGTCCCTCGGGAGTTCTTCACCCACAGAACGATCTCGCTGCGATCTCCCTTTCACGTATCGAAAGGTCGGATCTCGCGATATCGCGAGACTCGCAACGCTGCTCCCTGCTGTTCAACCGCCGAATCCCGAGTACCGATAGTCAACGGTCAATCCTCGGAGTATCGCCACTAGCGACGACAATCACTTGACTCCTCTAGTCCCGAGCGCCGAAAGGTCGAAATCTTGACGCGATGTCACCTGTAATCCACTGTACTTCGTGGCCGACACTGTCCTGTCACCTCGGGAATTTGCGGAGTTCCGATTCACGACACAAGTGCTTCTTGGGGTTGAACTACGAATGCCGACTTCGTGGAATCCCTTTCCACCTGTCGCCTACTGATCGACGGTCCCGAATAACTCGGGAAATCACATCTCGCGATTTCAACGGGTAAATATCTGCCCTTCCATTCGCCGAACATCGATATGCGATGGCCTGCCTCTTTGGTCACTTGCAGGTTAACTCCCTCGCAACTCTTCTCGGGTCCAATGGTCAGCGGGAACTCGAGATCCAACTCGATGATTTTAAGTCGTCGATTCTCTTCCTCTTGAAGAGTCCTTAGTTCCACCACCTTCTCCTTGTGTGAACTTCACCGAGTCTGTTTCCACAACAAAATCAAAGGAACTATCCTTCCCGAGATTTTCAAACCTTGACTCTTTCAGAGATCTCTCGAACACGCTCTCTGTACTCGACTTCCAACCACTCTTGACAGTGTTGAATTTTTCTTAGATCCAGTACACTCACAACCACAACAACCCGTCCTTTCACTTCTGAGACCTTCGGACTTCAATTCTTCCATAAGATCACATACACAACATATGAAAGAAATACATAACAAGAAGTCAGTAAGCAAAGGCATAATGCCAACAACACACAGAGAACAAACACATCCATGGGAATATAAATTAAGTCTTCCCGATCTCCTGTCCTAGACTCGCCTCTAAGACTTTAATTCAACCAGCCCTTCACTCGTACGGTCCGAATAACCCAACACCACTTCAATAGAAGAGAATAAGAGTTTAACTGTAAGGCCCCTCAACGCACTCTCTGCGTAGGGATTCACTGCACTCTATGCAGGAATCTCCTGGCTCAAACAGAGAAACAATTGAAACTCATTCCCGTCTCTCTCCCAGATTCTTAATCTGCCAGGAGATTACGTATACTTCATATGCGACAAAATCATAAAAGGAAGCAAGCATGCATCAACATAAGATCAACAACACACAGAGAATAATCATAGCCATGAGATTGAATCAAAGCTTTCTATTAATTAAATATCTGTACATGGGGATTCTTCACAAGCTCTCTGCGCTTCTCTTCTTGCTCCTCAATGATAATGCTCCGCATAATCTGAATGCCTCCTATTACAATGATCCAAAGGAGGGTGTCTATACTCCATTTTCCCTCTCGAAGTCAAAACCGTCTAATCTAGACTTAATTATCTTATCTACCTGCACTAAATCTTATCTACCTGCACTAAATCTTATCTACCTGCACTAAATCTAAGAAGTACCTCTTCTATCTAAGGACGAGAGCTTATTTTCTCAAGGTCCATTTACAATGTGCAAGTACGCTCTATGATGAATGCTTTCATTCAAATGGTGGCGCAACAGATATCAAGGTGATTCAAAAATTTGGTGCTGGCGTCATCCAGCTGGCTTTTCTTTCTCCACACGCTGACTCGCTTGGTGAGGTGGGAATGCTCCTGCATCACCTTGTCTTCTTGTGGTAATCTTCGTGGTGGCATCTTGTTGGTTGTCGGGTGGCGATGTAGAGTCAAGTGTGTCTGTTACTTCTACACGCGCACACACCTTAACACAAAAAAATAAAAATAAAAATAAAAATTTCCTGTTAAAGAGTCGTTGTCGTAACAGAGGAGGATGTTACACCAAGTACATAAATAATTTGTTTTATGTTGTTGTCAAAGTCGTCTTGGAGAGACAAAGGTAGAACATACTGTAACAAAAAAACAAACAATTATTATTTTTTTCCAAAAAATGTGTACCAATAAGGAAATATATTATAACCTACTAATTACTTTAATGAATGTATGCTAGTCATGTGTTTTAACCCCACCAAAATCACATTTTTTTGTTAAGATATTTTTTATGTTCGACGAAAACCCCTTCGGAAACCTAATTTTTCGAATGACCTCTTTTACAATATTTCTTTGTTGCTCCGTCAATAACCAAGGATGACTAGTATTCTTTTCATGACCATTTCCATTAGAATTAATAATACCACTTTCCAATGTGTGATTAGCTTCCTGGATGTCACAACAAATCTTTCCAATTCTCTCTTTATCAGTCCTTCCATCTAATATTCGCCATAACAATTTTTTTATGTTCTTCCCGATATGCATTGTATCAAAAAGATGAACTATTTGTAGGTGCTCGTAGTATGGAAATCTATTGAATTGCATCAGGTAAATTTTCATTCCTTGTGGAATCCCATTCGTGCCTTAACGACACTCATGAAACATCAAAAAATTGAAATTAACACTAATTAATGGGACAAAATGAAATTAATACTAATGAAATTAACCAAAGATTTATATAATATGTCATACATAAATAATTTGAGTACCTTGACATTTTCTAATATATTCCAACTTCCATAGGTGAGGTGTCATTCTTCGTGGTTTTTTTCCATTTTCTTCTTTACCATTGAATTTTGCTTTGTCTGTAGTTCAATAGCTATGGTTCTTAGGCAGAAAGTGCCTATACTCATCAAACACTTCCTTTCCTAAACTCCTTGAGTGACAATATTTTATCCTTGGACCAAAAACTGGGCATGCAAATTTACCCTTTGTTTGAAGACCTACACGATATATGAATTAATGTAGCATCAAATTAGAGTTACAATTTAAAATAATGCATGATATTTTCAATAAATATATATAATATTAAATCACAAAATAAAGTAACAATATACCACAAAAATGTGTTAACCCGGGAGCATCATGAATTGTCCATGATAGTATTCCATGGATTTGAAATCATTTTTTCCCTATTGGTCTAGAGATGTCATACATAGTGATGCCAACCCATAACTTCAACAACTCATTGTTAAGAGGTTCAATATATAAATTCATATCTTTAACCTGATACCTACCCAATTAGGTCAACATACTGCATGATTAATTATACTTATCTAGATGCCATTGTATATAAAATAAATAATTACCATGCATGAAACAAATAAATTAAATATTTTGTCATACTTTAAAGAAAATAAAACATAATTAAATACCTGGAACAATCATTGCCAACATTGTGTGCTCTCTCTTGATCTACATCCAAGGAGGAAGGTTATTGTTTATAATAAAAATGCCACACTGAGTACGTAGAACGAATCTCTCTAAATGGATTGACACCATCAACTGCCAACAAAAGTCTAACATTACGAGGTTCTTCTTTAAAAATTGGCCACTTTTCTTCGATGTACTTCAATGCAGAACCATCTGCAGGCATTTGAATAACATCGTCTCGACTTCTATTCTTTGCATGGAAATCCATAAACTGTGCTATACTTTGGCACCTCAACAACCACTGGAAACATGGAATTATCAGAATACAACGAAGAACTTTGTGAGGCACCTTCTTTGACGCTTTATCAGTTCGATATATACTTATTTGACATTGTGGGAATTCACTTTCTAATGCATATTGTCCATATTATATGATATGATCATTAGGACATGCATCAATAGCCTGATAGTCCATTCCAATTTCTTTCATAATCACAGATATTTCTCGATATGTGCATGGCAAACTATTTGACGTTGGTAATAGAAATTCACCTAAAAATCTACAAAATTCAAAACAATAAGTCAATGTAAACAATATAATCATCAATATCCCATCCAATATACGAATTTACAAATTAGAAAACAATAGCAATATAGGAAAAAAATGAACCTTTTAAGTATTTGTGAACATGCAGGCATAAATAATTAACAAATTAAATACCTTAGTATCTGTGTGAGGCATGTGTTTGATAAACCATTCAAAACCTTCAAGTTCACCAACAACAATATAATAGATAAAATATTTGTTGTTGAGCCTTCATAAAGAGGTTGACGCGACTTCTCGAGTAGAGGATCAACATCATGACTATCATCCTGGTTGTCCTCATCCACTGGAGAAAATGTGTCTTGGATCAATCTATGTATCTCATCTTCCTTATTTGAATCACTAACGTTATCTCCATCCATATCATCATTAATATCTTGATCAATAGCTTCATTATTCTGATCTCGAAGTTCATCACCCTGTAAAGGAGTATTTTTTTTCTAGTACTTGGCAAATAACTCTATGGAGGTCGACATTTTGGGGGCATCGTCTATATATTTAAAAACAACGTAGAAAAGTTAGTGTGTATAGAAAATATAGGAATCCTGATAAGAAATATTACTAAAATTCATGACATGATGATTATTACAGAGAATACATTAAATATTGAATCCTCTTACCAAGGGACGATATTCATAACCCCCTTCGGTGTGCCCCTTCTCCCTA
>ML815704.1:65072-76863 GCA_009831015.1 Picea engelmannii
GCCTACGGTTGGGTGGAAACGAGCACCCCTCTCAGTAGTTGCACTCACTTCTGAAGTTATTTCTGATAAGTGTTTTGTTCATATTGCATCTTGAAATTCATATGCTGACATATATATGTATATGCTCATAGAACTGTGAAATTATGAATGATTTCTGTGTAGGAATCTCTGTGCAGTGTTTGATAAGAATGAATAGATGTATGCTCATAATAGAGGAAACCACACATGGCTTATGTGGATAAAGGGATTCTATTTATGCCTAGGTTGAACTAAGTTAGGCTTCCAACCCGTTCTCGGGAAGTTGTTCTCCCTTACCCATCTCCAGGGATGCCCGGAGCAGATCTCGTCGCAGAGACCTTCCCCTCTTAGAAAGGTTCACCAAGAACCCAGAAAAGGGCTTGAACGCACAAGTCTTATTAACCCGGTACGAGGAGGAATGACCCTCTTAGAATTCCAAAGTAGCAGCGTAGGGGGTAAGTAATGATTCGACGGATGAGATCTTATCGGAAGACCCATGGTCATTCATGACCATCAGATTGACGGAAGTAGTGAGAGCGTTACACCTCTTTCCCTTTTTCCTCTATCTTCGTGAACAACGAGGAAATCGGGATCGTAGATCCCAAGACCCAGGAGAACATTTGGACCATGGATCTTTCCACATCCACGAAGTAGTGGATGAATGCACAAGGTGGGACAATCTGAGCCATTGGATCTCATCAGAAATACAATCGGTCGTTGGATTGGGTTAAAATGCTCGGAGTTTAGTCTCTGGAGTGTGCGCAGGAAGAACGGATCTAGACCGTTAGATCTTGGTCCAATTACCCGTCAGCCGTCGGATCGGATAGGTAAGTGCCTTTTGGGTTGGCGTTTGGCGAAGCCCGAGGCTTAACCTGAACCGTTCCCCCTTTAGGAGAGGTGTCAGAAATCCAGAGAGAGTCAGGATATTGGCCATCGGGATATCAGAGATCCTGAGGTCAAGGGAATCGAGACGCTATAAGTCGCGAACCCCGAGAGTTCATCTGGACCATCCATCCATTTGGGACGCGTGTCAGAAATTTGCAGAGAGTCGGGATATTTGGCATCGGGAAATTGGAGTTCCTGAGGTCGAAGGAGTTGGGACATCACAAGTCTCGAAATCTCGACGAGATCAGAGCCGCCCGTGTGTGAGGAAACGTGGCGAGATCGAGAGCCATCAGCATATCGGAGGTTTGGAAGGAAAGACTTCTGGAGCACCAGAAGCCGCGAAAGCGCGAGATTTGATCAGGACCGTCCGCTTGTGGGGACGCGTGGCAGAGATCCAGGCCATCGGGGAAGTCCCGACGAGGAGGCCACCCATCGGAGTTTGGCTCATCGGGATATCGGAGATCCCGGTGACCAGTTATCGGTGCACTTTGGAATCGTGAAACACGAAACCCCGATGAGTGGGGGCCAGCTGTCCACACATCAGAGAAGGAGGATAGTGCCACCGTGAGGGGCCAGCTGTCAACAAGACGGAGAGTAAGGAATCCCATGGACGTATGTATTGTGGTATTGAAATACCCGTAGCCCCGACGAGGGATAAGAATGCGGTCACGGGGATCGTGGTCATGTGAGCTAGGAGCCTAGCTAGGAGAGCTAGCGCGTAAACGGTGCGTCGGGATTCAAGGAATCGCGAGTCCTGGGGACGTTTGCATTTCGACATTGGAAAGTCTGAAAAACCGATGAGGGACAAGGCTGCGGTCTTGTGAGATAGAGGTCACGTGGATTAAAGACTTAGCCCAGGAGGCTACGACCGAAAGAGATCTTATCGAAGATTCGAGGGCTCCATGGTCGAGAGTCCGGATTTTTGGGACGGTAAACCCCGATGGATGGAAGAGATTCTTTCGGAGGATCTCTGGGTCTGTAATGACCGTTAGATGTGGAGGTGAGACGTCAACTTAAGCCAGGACGTGAATATGCTTTAGGATAAGCGGCGAGCAGATCTGGACGACCAAAGTCCACTCGTCCAGATCTACGACTAAGGTTCCATTCCAGAGCCCCCTTAATGTTCTGCCTTTAGCAGTAGGGGGGGGGGGTCCGGAATTGGATGCGCAACTCTCGAACGGTCGAGATTTACTCATCGTGATCAACGGATTCCAGGTGGATTCTGGACCCCCCTTTCCATTCTGCCTTTAATGGGGGGGGGGGGGTCCGGAATAGTGTGGCGTGTGAAGTGGGCCCCCTCCCTGTCATGATGACCACCGTGTCGCATTTCCCTCTTGCCACCTGTATTACACCTAAACGTGCGACGGGGCTTGTTTTCTCATTGGCTATTCTCTACCTCTGTTGAGGGTTATTCCTATTGGCCATTCGCTGACCCCATGGGAACTCATCCCTATGGGACACACGTTAGCCCTGGCAGGCTTCAGTGGTTGCAGAGTCTAATGTTTGGACATTACTACAGCGCCGGAGTGCGAAATACAAATAGGAACTACATTCAAACTGAATTGCGATCATGACCCGTGATCACCCTTTAATGGGGAATAAAAGAGAAAGATCTAGTTTACGTTGGATCTCCATGGTTATTTAGGAGCTCGAGTCCGACAGAGGACCCACAAAATTTGATTAGGTAGTGGGTATGTGACAAAGTGGTATCAGAGCATGGTTACAACATTCGGCCTAATTGGGTTCATGCACGATTCGTGCATAAACTCCATTCGAAGCACTCCTATGAGGAGTAACCCCCTGACTTTACTATCTTGTCCAGGATTAAAAACTTGGAAAATGAAAACCCGACCATGTATGCATGTGAAAGAGTTATGAAATTATGCGCAAATTATAAAAAAAATAAAAATGAATTTAACTCTTGACTAATAACCAGCATTTGTCTTTTCACTCAAGCGGACGATCAACCACGGGAATCTACAGACGCAGAGTATGGTGACTCACCAAGAGGTGGGAGAAGGCTCCCACAACAGAGACGAAGAGTCTGATGAAAGAAGAGAAATAAGAACCCCTCCAGACCTAGCTGAGACTGTGAGGAGTCTCATGGTCGAATTGCAAAGCTGCAAGGCCGATAATGAAAGGATGATGAAAGAACAAGAAAAGCAAACCGAAATTAATGCAGTTCTACTGCATAGATTATCCGACCTACAACGACAAATGCAGCATGAACCTGAGATGCAGAATCATGGTCGTGTCAGTGGCCATACTGAGAGAAGAACATCAAGAAAGGTCCACCCCAGAGGTAAAGGACCAGTACCAGATGATTCCACTGAGAAGGAAACTGGTGATTCGGAAGGCTCTTCCAGTATCAGGACCTGTTCCTATTCTCAAAAGAAACAAAAGAAGCAAAATATCTCCAAGAGTCATAAATTTGAGGAATTCAAAAAGGCCAAACCTCCCTCCTTCGATGGCGAGATAAAGAAGGGAGAGGAAGCTGAGGCTTGGATACTTGGACTGAAGAAATATTTCAGAGTCCATGATTTCTCAGAGAACTTGAAGGCCCAAGTGGCCACTTTCAATCTGAACGGAAAAGATTCCATCTGGTGGGAAGACCTTAAGAATATGAAAGGGTTCCGCGAGGAGGACCTATCTTGGAAACAGTTTGAGAAGTACTTCCGGAAGAAGTATTTTTCGGAAAGGTATTTCGACGAGAAGGCTAAAGAGTTTTATGAACTCAGACTGGGACAACTTACTATGGAGGAGTATGTCAAAAAATTCCTTGACTTACTAAGATATGTACCCTACATCAAAGAAAAGAAGGCGAAGGCACAACGCTTCATCAGTGGGCTACCCAAGGAATACCAAAACTGAATTGAATTTGATGAGCCAAGGACCTTAGAAGACACTATAAGAAAGGCAACATATTTTCATGAACAATATGGACATAGGGAAGAGTCTCGTGGAGACTGGAAACATAAGAGTGGTTTGAGATTTCAGAAAAAGGGGAGCAAATCCTCAGGATTTAAAAACTAAAAGAAGAACCCCAGAATGAACTTTCCAACTCAGAGTGTACTCCAGCAGAACTTTCCCTCGGTGGATGGAAATAAAACTTTTGGACCTATACCAGTAAAGACTGATAACCCAAAGAGGAAACCTTTGGAATGCTGGGATTGCGGAGGAGATCATCTCCGAAGAGACTATCCACACCAACAATAGAACAGTCGGAAAATTTATAACATGCAGGAAGCTACCACGGTCAATGATGTGGCAAGGAGTGTGCCATAGATCTATGCAGCCTTGGATAATAACCAAGCTGACCACCAAGCTTTAGTGGTGGAAATAGAAGGTATGATTTTCAACCATCTGGTGTTTGTTTTGATTGACCCTGGTTCAAATTTGAGTTATATAGCCACTAAAGCTGTTGATAAGTGTAAGCTACAGCCATGAAAACAAACTAAGCCATGGTTAGTACAGTTAGCCACTGGCACCAAAAGAAAGGTGGTAGAGGCCATACCATCTTGCCAATTAATGTTGGGTAAATTTCCCACCCAAGCAACCCTTAATGTATTACCCCTGGGGTCATACGACCTGTTGATTGGTATGGACTGGCTGGCCGCCCATAAAGCCAAATTGGGATGTTACCATAAAACCTTAGAATGTGTGAGCAAAGAAGGACAAAGGATAATCCTCCAAGGGATCCGAAAGCCGGTCTCGGTGAGACAAGTCTCAGCCCTGCAAATGAGAAAGTATTGCCGAAAGGGATGTCCCCTATATGCAATACAGGAACTGAAAATAATCGAAGGCGCTAAACCAAGCCCCGATGATCACCCTATCCTGAGAGAGTACATAGATGTATTTCCAAAAGAGGTACCGGGTCTACCTCCGAGAAGAGACATTGACTTCTCGATAGAACTCGCACCAGGAGCGGTGCCGGTGTCTAGAACACGCTACCGGATGAGCACGCCCGAGTTAGTTGAACTCAAATTGCAATTGAAAGAAATGATGGACAAGGGTTATATTCAACCCAGCGTGTCCCCGTGGGGAGCACCAGTCCTGTTTGTGAAAAATAAGGATGGCACCCTTAGACTGTGTATCAATTATAGACAACTCAATAAAGTAACCATCAAGAACAAGTACCCCTTGCCCAGGATCGATGATCTATTCGATCAGTTAGGAGGAGCGACTATTTTCTCAAAGATTGACTTGAGGTCAGGATACCATCAAGTCCGAATCAAGGGTGAAGACATCCATAAGACCTCTTTCCGGACATGGTATGGTCATTATGAATTTGTGGTAGTGCCATTTGGGTTAACCAACGCCCCTGCCACTTTCATGTGCTTAATGAACATTGTACTCAATAAATTTCTAGATAAATTTGTACTAGTTTTTATTGATGACATTTTAATCTACTCTAAGAGTAGAGAAGAACATGAAGAGCATCTTAGAATGGTGCTGCAAGTGCTAAGAGAGCATCAGCTCTATGCTAAATTCAACAAGTGTGACTTCTTTAAGAAGCAAATACACTACCTGGGACATGTTCTGTCCGAGGAAGGGGTAGCAGTAGATCATGACAAGATCAGGTCTATCATGGAATGGCCTACCCCAAAGGATGTCTCAGACATCATATCCTTTATGGGATTGGCGGGATACTATAGAATATTTATAAAATATTTCTCCAAGATTGGTTGTCCAATCACTGCCCTCCAGAAGAAGGGAACAAAATTTCTGTGGACACAACAATGTGAAGAAAGATTTCAAACCTTGAAACATCTACTAACCCATGCACCCGTGTTGAAAATATCTGACCCAGAAGCTGACTTCCTTGTGTGCACAGATGCCTGTAAGGAAGGGCTCGGAGGAGTCCTTATGCAATAAGGAAAGGTGATCTTCTACGAATCTCAAAAATTGAATGACACGAGGTCAATTATGTGACTCATGATCTAGAATTGGCTGCCATAGTGCATGCCTTAAAAATGTGGAGGCATTACCTCCTGGGAAGGAAGTTTGTACTTATGACGGATCACTGTGGATTGCGGTATTTGTTTGATCAACCCAAGATCAATGCTAAACAAGCTAGATGGATGGCCCTCAACGAATTTGACTTTGAAATCAAACACATTAAAGGGAAGGAGAATAGGGTGGCCGATGCCCTTAGCAAAAGCATGAGAACAATTCACCTGGCAGCGGTGAGTACCTGCGAGACAGATGTCAAGAACAGAGTCAAAGAGGCACAAGAAACATATCCCTTCATTCGAAATGTGACCCTATACCTACAACAAGAACCTACTGGAGAAAAATATGAAGGCTACCAGATGACCGAAGGAGGTCTGCTCACCTAAAGAGATAGAATGTACATTCCAAATCGTGACGACTTGAAGAGGTTCATCATCGATGAACTACACAAAAGACCCTACACTGGTCACCCAGGATACCATAAAATGATCACTGCCACCCGGAAACAATTTTATTGGCCTGGATTGAAGAAAGACATAGCCAAATATTTGGCCCAATGCATAGAATGCCAACAGGTTAAAGAGAAACATCAACACCCAGCTAGACTACTACACCCTTTACCCATCCCAGAATGGAAATGGGAGACCATCTCCATGGATTTCATCACTGGATTGCCAACTTCAACCAAACAGAATGACGCCATTATGGTAGTGGTGGATAAACTGAGCAAGTCTGCTCATTTCATTCTCGTCAAATCGACCTGCAAGGCGATAGATATCGCCCAGGTATTCATGAAAGAGGTGTTCCGACTGCACCACATGCCGAGAGAGATAATATCTGACAGAGACACAAAATTCACTTCCAATTTTTGGAAATCACTGATGGCGGGTTTGGAGACCAAGCTGTTGTTTAGCACCGCCTATCACCCTCAAACCGATGGATAGACAGAAAGAGTGAATCAGATATTAGAGGATATGTTAAGGATGCATGTAATGCATCAACCCAGGAAATGGGAAGACTACCAGCCATTGGTAGAATTTGCCTACAACAACGGCTATCAAGCGTCCTTAAATATGAGTCCATTCAAGATCCTCTATGGTAGATAGTGTAATATCCCAGTCAACTGGAGTAATCCTGTAAATAGGATTTCTTTTGGACCCGACATGTTGAAAGAAATGGAACAAAAAGTGACTCAGATAAAACAAAATCTAAAGGTTGCTCAGAACCGACAGAAAAGTTATGCTGATCAAAAGAGAACTCCAAGAGAGTTCCAAATGAGAGATCATGTATATCTCAGAATCAAGCCCAGAAGGAGTTCCCTGAAAATGGGAGCTTGTGCCAAATTGGCACCCCGGTATTGTGGACCCTTTGAGGTCCTAGATAGAGTGGGACCTGTAGCCTATCGACTAGCACTTACTCCCACAGTAAAAACACATAATGTTTTCCATGTTTCATTATTAAATAAATATGTACATGATGCTAATCATATAATTGAATGGTCTGTGATCCAGGTGGAACCAGAGGGAGAATTTCTACCAGAACCCCAATGCATACTGGACAGAAAGGAAACCCCTCTCCGGAACAGAACCATTGCACAGGTCAAGGTGCAGTGGAAACATTTTGGCCCAGATGAGGCTACATGGGAAATGGAGGATGCCATGAGACGGGCATATCCGATTTTGTTTACTTATGTACATGCAATACATGTTAGTAGATAAGAACATCGAGGACGATGTTCCTTTTCAAGGGGGAGGGAATTGTAACACCCTGTTTCCCCTAGTTTGTAAATATAACTGGACTGGCCAAGGACTATGGCAAACTCATAAGTATGAATATGTGATGTAAATGGATCTGCAGGAAGAGGTCAATGAATGTGAATAACATTTTGATTTTATTGCAGGACCGCTGAGAGGGGATGTGAAGAAAAAGAGACCACGATGGTGGTGGAAGGCACCTGAAAAGGTGGCGTTAACTTCCACCCTGAATTAATACCGTATTTGGACTCCACTGGCCCGGAGAACCAAAAGCGGCTCGCTGGCCCCCAAATTTAATGTCTCGCAGGCTGGTAGGCGGGCGGCTTGATGAGGGATGGGATGGTGAACCGCCCATCTGTAGAGCCGTCAGGCCTGATCGGCGTGAGGGTAATTGTGCCACACACAACCTCTTGAGAGGATAAGGCGTATGGCAGAAGCGATTGTGGAGGGGGGACGCGAGGGGAACTCTGGCATTACGCAGGGTGAGTGATATCAGAGAGGAAGGATTGCAACCTTCGCTCCTGGTCACTAGCAGGCAGAGAGACGTAGTCTCAACAACATCGTGGTCTCAGCTCGGGGGTGGCTAGTGGTAAATCTGTTGGGAGTCGCTACGCCTACGGTTGGGTGGAAACAAGCACCCCTCTCAGTAGTTGCACCCACTTTTGAAGTTATTTCTGATAAGTGTTTTGTTCATATTGCATATTGAAATTCATGTGCTGACATATATATGTATATGCTCATAGAACTGTTAAATTATGAATGATTTCTGTGTAGGAATGTCTGTGCAGTGTTTGATAAGAATGAATAGATATATTCTCATAACAAAGGAAACCACGCATGGCTTATGTGGATAAAGGAATTCTATTTATGCCTAGGTTGAACTAAGTTAGGCTTCCAGCCCGTTCTCGAGAAGTTGTTCTCCCTTACCCGTCTCCAGGGATGCCCAGAGCAGATCTCGTCGCAGAGACCTTCCCTCCTTAGAAAGGTTCACCAAGAACCCAGAAAAGGGCCTGAACGCACAAGTCTTATTAACCCGGTACGAGGAGGAATGACCCTCTTAGAATTCCAAAGTAGCAGCGTAGGGGGTAAGTAATGATTCAACGGATGAGATCTTGTTGGAAGACCCATGGTCATTCACGACCATCATATTGACGGAAGTAGTGAGAGCGTTACACCTCTTTCCCTTTTTCCTCTATCTTCGTGAACAACGAGGAAATCGGGATCGTAGATCCCAAGACCCAGGAGAACATTTGGACCATGGATCTTTCCACATCCATGAAGTAGTGGATGAATGCACAAGGTGGGACAATCTGAGCCATTGGATCTCATCAGAAATCCATTCGACCGTTGGATCGGGTTAAAATGCTTGGAGTTTAGTCTCTGGAGTGTGCGCAGGAAGAACGGATCTAGACCGTTAGATCTTGGTCTGATTACCCGTCAGCCGTCGGATCGGATAGGTAAGTGCCTTTTGGGTTGGCATTTGGCGAAGCCCGAGGCTTAACCTGAATCGTTCCCCCTTTAGGACATGTGTCAGAAATCTGGAGAGAGTCGAGATATTGGCCATCAAGATATCAGATATCCTGAGGTCGAGGGAATCGAGACGCTATAAGTCGCGAACCCCGAGAGTTCATCTGGACCATCCATCCATTTGGGACGCATGTAAGAAATTTGCAGAGAGTCGGGATATTCGACATTGGGAAATCAGAGTTCCTGAGGTCGAAGGAGTTGGGACATCACAAGTCTCGAAATCCCGACGAGATCAAAGCTTCCCGTGTGTGAGGACACGTGGCGAGATCGAGAGCCATCGACATATCAGAGGTTTGGAAGGAAAGACTTCCGGAGCACAAGAAGCCGTGAAAGTGCGAGATTTGATCAGGACCGTCTGCTTGTGGGGATGCGTGGCATAGATATAGGCCATCGGGGAAGTCCCGACGAGGAGGCCTCCCATCGGTGTTTGTCTCATCAGGATATCGGAGATCCCGGTGACCAGTTATCGGTGCACTTTGGAATCGCGAAATGCGAAATCCTGATGAGAAGGAGGATAGTGCCACCATGAGGGGCCAACTGTCAACAAGCCAGAGAGTCAGGAATCCCGTGGACGTATGTATTGTGGTATTGAAATCCCCATAGCCCCGACGAGGGATAAGACTTCGGTCACGGGGATCGTGGTAATGTGAGCTAGGAGCCTAGCTAGGAGAGCTAGCGTGTAAAGGGCGCGTCGGGATTCGAGGAATCGCGAGTCCCAGGGACATTTTTATTTCGACATTGGAAAGTCTGAAACCTCGATGAGGGACAAGGCTGTGGTCTTGTGAGATAGAGGTCACGTGGATTAAAGAATTAGCCCGGGAGGCTACGACCAAAAGAGAGCTTATTGAAGATTCGAGGGCTCCGTGGTCGAGAGTCCAGATTTTCGGGACGGTAAACCCTGATGGACGAAAGAGATACTTTCGGAGGATCTTCGGGTCTGTAATGACCGTTAGATGTGGAGGTGAGACGCCAACTTAAGCCAGGACGTGAATATGCTTTAGGATAAGCAGCGAGCAGATCTGGACGGCCAGAGTCCACTCGTCCAGATCTACGACTAAGGTTCCATTCCGGAGCCCCCTTACTGTTCTGCCTTTAGCGATAGGGGGGGGGGTATGGAATTGGACGCGCAACTCTCGAACAATCGAGATTTAATCATCGTGATCAACGACTTCCAGGTGGATTCCGGACCCCCCTTGCCATTCTTCCTTTAATGGGGGGGGGTGTTCAGAATAGTGTGGCGTGTGAAGTGGGGCCCCTCCCTGTCATGACGACCACCATGTCGTGTTTCCCTCTCGCCATCTGTATTACACCTAAACGCGCGACGAGGCTTGTTTTCTCATTGGCTATTCTCTACCCCTGTTGAGGGTTATTCCTATTGGCCATTTGCTGACCCCGTGGGAACTCATCCCTATGGGACGGACGTTAGCCTTGGCGGGCTTCAGTGGTTGCAGAGTCTAATGTTTGGACATTACTACAGCGCCGGAGCGCGAAATACAAATAGGCACTACGTTCAAACTGAACCACGATTATGACCCGCGATCACCCTTTAATGGGGAAGAAAAGAGAAAGAGCCAGTTTACGTTGGATCTCCATGGTGATTTAGGAGCTCGAGTCTGACAGAGGACTGGAAAAATTTGATTAGGTAGTGGGTATGTGACATCCACATACAAGACCAAATAAATCAAATGATCACCAATTAATTTAGAATACACACAGTGATCCTCTTTGCTTCTTGTGAATTCAAGTCCCAACATATAAGTATCAAATTTTTGATACCACATCCTTGGTGATTGTTTTAAACCATACAGGGACTTTTTTAGCTTGCACACCAACTCCTTCTTTCCTTTCACAACATAACTTTCTGGTTTCTTCATAAATATTTCTTCTTCCAGATCCCCATGCAGGAATGCTGTCTTCACATCCTTCTGTTCTATTTCAAAATCAAATGCAGCAGCAACAGATAACAAAAATATTATAGAGGTTAACTTGGCAACAGGAGAAAAAATCTCACCAAAATCAATTCCCTCAACCTGGGAATAACCCTTTGCTACTGATCAAGCTTTGTATTTCTCCACTTTTCCTTCTGTATTCAACTTCTTTTTAAATACCCATTTGCTGCCAATGGGATTTCTTCCAGTTGGCAACTCCACTAGATCCCAAGCCTCATTCTTATCCAAAGATGCCATTTCTTCTTCCATGGCCCTTTTCCAAATATTTCCATCCTCTGAATCCACTACCTCCTTGACAGTTCTAGGATCATCATCAGTAATAGACAAAGCAAAATTTGAACGAAAATTAGATCGACTATACCTTTCTGGTAGCCTTCTTTCTCAATCCGATCTCCTCAATACTGGAGTATGAGGATCCTCTTCTTCTGATTCATGTTCTTCTGTAGAGTTTGCTTCTTCATCCTTTAAATCAAACTCTATCTTATTTGGTTCTTCCTTACTTGGTAGGAATTCTTGTTTAACAACATCCTTCATTTCTCTAAATACCACATCTCGGCTATAGACTACCTTCTTAGTTTCTGGGTTTCAAAGCTTATAACCTTTGAGACCATCTTTATATCCAATAAAGATACATTTTTCAGCCTTCTTATCCAGCTTACTCCTATTTTCCTTTGGAACATGAACATATGCATCGCAGCCAAATAC
>ML815704.1:88139-100206 GCA_009831015.1 Picea engelmannii
CACTTCCAGTTCCTTCTCGACCTTGGGAAAGTATTTCCATGGATTTTGTTGGTGGTTTACCTATGTCGAGACGAGGTCATGATTATCTTTATGTTGTGGTTGATCATTTTAGCAAGATGTGTATTTTGATGCCTTGTACTAAGTAGGTAACGACAAAACAAACAACACAGTTGTTCTTTCAAAATGTTTGGGTGCATTTTGGATTGCCCAAGTCCATTATTTCTGATCGGGATTCTCGATTTGTTGGAAGTTTTTGGTCGAGTTTATGGGCACTCATGGACAATAAACTTAAAAAGAGCACAACTTTTCATCTGCAAACAGATGGTCAGACAGAGGTGGTAAATTGTACAGTGGTGCATCTTCTTCATGCTTATTGCAGCAAGCATCCTAAACTCTAGGATGAACATTTACACTACATTCAGCATGCGTATAATCGAGCTAAGCACTCTTCGGCGCAAACGTCGCCATTTGAAGCATGATTTGGCTATTTGCCCAAGTCGCCTTTAGATTTTATCTTTGGGAAAGATATTGCTGTTGATGGTCAATATGACATTGATAGGGCAGAGAAGTTCATTGAACAAATTCAGTCAATACATCAGGTGGTGCAAGAGCAGTTGGAAAAGAGTCAGGCCAAGTACAAAACGAGACATGACAAGCATCGTGTTGATCACAATTTCCAAGTTGGCAATGAAGTTTGGCTTTACATCAGCAAGGAGAGGCTTAAAGGAGAAGGTAAAAAGTTGAAACCGATTCTATATGGTCCTTTCAAGATTGTTGACAAGATTGGTAACAGTGCTTTTCGTTTAGATTTGCCTCCTTATATGCAGATGTATGCAGTTGTTAATGTTGAGAATTCGAAGTTGTATGAGCCTCCATTGATTGATGATCAAGGAGAGCATGTTCATATTCCTTCCATAGATGATTTTTCTCCAGAATATCTAACAGAACTACAGGAAGACACCATCCTTGACATGAGGATGCGAACTTCGAAACGAGGAAATGTGGAGTATTTGCGAGTTGGTCTTAAAGGGACAAATCCAAGAAAGGCCAAGTGGATTAAGGTTGGAAGGGTGAGGGAACTTTACCCTCATCTTCACATAGACTGAAAATAGTCTTTTGGAGGTCCAAAAGCTTCCCAATGGGGAGGTGTGATCAGGGGATCAAATTTTGCTCAAAAATTCAAAGTGCTTGGAATCAATTCAAACTGGACGAGAGCATAGGCCTCGTCGTTGCGAAACCAATGCAACTCGTTTCATCTCAAACAGACGTCGGGAGCGAGAGATATTACATTATGTTCGTCAAGTCAAACAGGTAAAAATTTTGGTGCTGACTGTATAGTCCGTACAGTCCGTACGGGATGACATGGCAGGGCCGTACATACCGTACAATGATGTGGAAGGAGTGACATGGAAAGTTTTTATTGGTTGGCAGTTTTCGAATCAGATGGTGACACATGGCATTTCATTGGCTAATGGTAAGGTGCCACGTGGCCGAATCATGGGCTGCCACGTGGCACCCCTTTATTGGTTCATAGTTGCTATGTAAAACTAATGGAGTTCGTGGGGTTTGACCCCCAAACCTCCCCACCGCATAATACCTTTGCAAAGTCTGACCAACCAACATATCACACCGTGTCACTTGATATATATATGAGTTTTGAAATATTTATGTTTACACTTTTGTACATTGGCGCGGGGGTCGGGCCGAGGCCTAGCCCCGACTCGTGGTTTCATCACATTACATATAACCGTGGTATAATATATATGGTGTGAGGTTTTAATACTAAGCCGTGGTTTGGTTATATAATATATAACCATTGTTTATATATATACAGGAGTTGCATTGCAACGGGCCCAGCCCGCGGTCACATATCTATTGCATATGACCCTTATGCTATACGCAAGTTTGCGCGTGGGAATTTTGAACGGTTGGCACGGTTTTGACCGTTAGCCCCTTTTTTCCAAACGAGTGGTCATATGACCCATATGCCCAGGTGCCTAGGCGGTTAGGGGCTAGCGTGCCCTTAATCGTCCTACGGTTTGCACTGTTGGCGTGGTTGCGCCTGGTGTTGGGTTTTCACGCTTAAATTTGCGTGTGAGCCAGGTTCAAACAACAAGGGTGCATTTTGTAGATGCAGAGACATCAAGCTTGAAGAGGGAGACTTCCAGGAGGCCTAACTTCTTCATTTTTCGATCGATTGAGGTGCCGAAATAGCCCAGACATGGGTTTTTGGACGCTCTGAAGCCATTGGAGCAGTCGGTTTGTCAGTTTGAGCATTGTAAGACATGTTTTTGAGCACTTTGAGAAATTAATAATAATGATCCATTGGAAGCTGGACCAGGAGATGTAGCCCAAGAGAGGGGTGAACTCCTTTATCAAATTGTTGTGTTTATGTGCTTATGTTCATTGATTATGCTGCTATCTATGAGTATTTTACATAAGTAATCCTTTAGTCTATGTGTTGCAAACTGATCCTTTTGATTTAAACACATAACATTCACTTGCAATAATTTTCAAGTTTTTCAAGTCTTCTTCAATTTTTAGATCAACAACCCCCTATGTTCTCCGGCTACAACTACCTATCCTTGCCCCGTCCTGCCACCCTGAAGTAGTATTAGAATGATGGAACCACTGTCACACTATCACTGTGAGATATACCGCTGTAAACCTGTACCAATAAATATGAACCATGCATCAACCATGCATCAACCTGTAATCAACCTGTACCATAAACAAGTGCATCAACCATGCACCAACCTGTACCAAACAACCTGTAATCAACTTGTACCATAAACAAGTGCTTCCAACCATGTACCAAGATCAACCACAATCCCTCATAAATTTCATCATCCAAATATGATTTGTAGCTCTGTAATATACCTGGTGTATATGATCACATTCCTGCAAGCCTTCCTTAACTTTAACAACAAGAGACTATCATTTTCATCAAACTTTTGTTTAGTCTCACATGCCTAGTTTTGGATTAGTCAACAACCCTAACTTGAAGTCATCATAACTTTGAACCTGTAATGTATAAAGATATGAAACTGAAAAAAATGTTATTCAGTGTGTTTTTTATGCAATTACTCCAGGTGTCACTACTTGGAACCTCTCAGAAAAGGAGTTATAGTAATAATGACATACCTTGCTGAATTCTGGCTTATTCTAGAGAGAGACCTTGTAGAGCATGCCCTGCACGAAATATTCATTGAATTGATATGAAAATGTTACACAAAATACTAAAGACTATACCCTAACCAACACATTTTGTCTCACTAAATTTGGATTTGTTATGAAGAAGTTATGACATTTTTACCCGAAACACCTATTTTTGACTAGTTTCAGGACTAGCCACAAACCTTGTTTTCCACAGAGTGTAACTCCCAAAATACAACGACCCACATGATGAATTTTTTAACACAGATAATTGGGTTTGTTTTCTCAATGGCATAGAAATTTCACGTTCTGAATCATTATAGAAATATTTTTATAGAAAAAATGGTGAGATGACCTGTAAATAACATACCTTATAAAACACCATCAAAAGAATTTACCCTTCCTTGCATTTCAGCCTTATTTTCTTCACATTCCCTCATAAATTCGGCTTAGATATCCTTGGTTACCTCAGACACCTATATATATTCAATATTCTCAAGTGTGATTAAAATGAGAGAGCCTTTCCTCTTATTTATACTCTCCAAGTAGCTTCCTTAAAAACATCTTCTAGGTCACTTGGCCTACTTTCCTTATTTTAGGGTTAACCCACTTATAATTTATCCATTAAATTTATTATTGAAATAATTTATTTTGTATTCAATTTGAATTATAATACACTCATCAGGTCACTTTATTATTTACCTTTTAAAATCTCTTAAACCACTTTGACTACTTTGACCTTTTGGGGCTTCTAGATGACATATGAGGGTCCTCCAACTTCGTAAGGCCATAAATCTCAAACCATGAGGAGTTATGTGACATTCCACATACCAATAGAAATGGAATGACATGTACTATCCATCTAGAATATTATTACCTTCAAATATAGAAAAAATAATACCATTATCCATAAAAAAAACTTGGGTCCATTACCCAAACCTGGGTTCTCCAACTTCACATGGTCATAACTCTCTAACCGTGAGGAGTTATGTGACATTATACATACCACTATAAATGGTATGATAAGAAATATCCATCTAGGATAGTTTCCCTGACAAATTCACTATCCTTCATCTCATTATTCCACAATTAAGCATGGGTTCTCTTACTCCGTAAAGCGTCTTTCTATGAAGGATTTCACCATAAGGGGACCACTTTGGATTTCATCCGTATTTACTTCTTATAAACCATGAAAAAACAATAATGAGTCATATTTACATAAAAAAATATTGGGTCCATTACCCAAACCTTTGTGCTATGGGGTTTTCTTCAAGGGTTGAGATCAATGAAAACCAACCTTAATCAACAATCTCCCCTTTTGGCATTGATGGCGACACTTTGATGCAATACTGAAATCATATCACTCATGATCCCCTTGGAACCATGCCTCTGTCCCATGCATCTGATAAATCTTCCTCTGTCCTGTGCATCTGATAAATCTCTCCCCCTTTGTCATCAATGGAAAAGGTATCTTTCCATCCTGGGCTGCTCCCCCTAACTGAACTGTCCTCTTATGGTGCTTCCTCATGTACATCTAAGAAACATAAGATAAGCATTCAAAAAACATTCAAAAATCATTCATTTTGGAGTAGAAATAACTCCAAGTTTTGGGTGAAGATATTCAAAGGATTCCCATGGAAGTGGTTTTGTAAACATGTCTGCCACTTGTTCTTTTGTGCCCACATACTCAACTCTGATGTTCTTTTCTGCAACCTGTTCCCGTAGAAAGTGATACTTGATTGGAATGTTCTTCTTCTTGGAGTGAATCATCGAGTTTTTTGAGATATTGATGGTACTTGCATTATCACAAAATATTGGAATGGGCTCATCATACTCAACCTGTATATATGTCAAAGTTTGTTTCATTCAAAGAACCTGTGTACACCATGTTGTTGCTGCAATATACTCTGCCTCAGCTGTAGATAGAGATAATGATGATTGTTTCTTTCTTATCCATGATACCAAAAAATCACCTAAGTAGAACACTACTCCACTGGTGCTTTGTCGATCATCAATACAACCTACCCAATCTGCATCTATGTAGGCAATAAGTGATAGACATTTTCCTTTTGGATACCATAATCCAAACTCTTCTGTTCCTTTGAGATATTTGAAGATCCTCTTTACTGCTAATACATGTGATTCCTTTGGTGCTGCTTGAAATCGTGCCACCTGTCCAACTGTCTGCATTACATCTGGTTTGGATGCTGTCACATATAGTAAGCTTCCAATCATTGACCTATATTGCCTCTGATCTATAGACTTCAAATCATCATCTTTGCTCAACTTACAACTAGTTTGCATGGGAGTGATAACTGGTTTGCAATCTTCCATTCCAAACCTCTTTAGCATTTCTCTGATATACTTGGTTTGACAAATAAAAATTCCTTGGTTGCTTTGACATATCTGAAGTCCTAGAAAGAAGGATATTTCTCCAAGTAATGACATTTCAAATTCATTCTGCATGTATTTTGCAAATTTCTGTCTTAACCTATCATCATCACTACCAAAAGTAATATCATCAACATAAAATTCAATTAATAAAATATTACCTTGACTTACCTTGATGTAGAAGTTTTTGTCTGCATTTCCTTTTCTGAACCTTGCCTGCTGCAGATACTTATCCAGTTTGGAGTACCATGCTCTAAGAGCCCGTTTTAGACCATACAAGGCCTTCTTTAATTTACACACATAGTCTGTGTTCTCTGACAACTGAAATCCTTCTGGTTGTTCAATGTAGACTTCTTCTTCAAGTTCCCCATTCTGAAAATATGATTTTACATCCATCTGATATACTTTAACATTTTTGGAGCATGCATAAGCTAAAAGAAAATGGATTGCTTCCATTCTGGCAACTGGGGAAAATGTCTCTTCAAAGTCGATTCCTTCAATCTGTGCATATCCTTTACATACCAATCTAGCTTTATTCCTTGTAACCTATCCATATTCATTCAATTTATTCCCGAAAACCCATTTTGTGTCGATCACATTCTTATTCTTTGGTCTTGGAACCAATTCCCAAGTGTCATTTTTCTCTATTTGATCCAATTCTTCATTCATGGCCTTATTCTAAAATTCATCCTTGCTGGCTTCTTCAAAAGAATTTGGTTCAATTGTAGATAAGAGTTGACGCAACCTTGCCCTCGACGGCACGGTCGCCTCGCTAGGACCTTCACAAACCTCGGCCTGAAGAGCTCTGATGCTCCTCCAATCCCGTATCGGGACTCTCTGTCACCCACAGGACACTCTGTTGATCTCTCGACAACTATCTCGAGAAATCGGGTTTCGCGGAATCGCGAACCCTGCGTGCACTCCTCGTGCAACTTCAACCTCCGATCCCCGATCCCCGAGGTCAATGGTCAACGGATCAACCTTGTCGGGAATTTCCCCGTCGGGAAATCGGCGTAAGAAAGGTCACGCCTGCTTACCTTCCAAACCTCCGAATGCCGATGCGCGATGCCACGTGTGTACTCCACACAATCTCTGTGGGACCCGTCGTAATTCGGGACTTCGCTATTCCTCCCTTCTTCACTCGACTTCGAAACCGCCGAAGTGCCGAGTCCCGACTCCTTGGAATCCTGGGCCACCTGTCCCTCCAACGATTGACGGCTCCGATTAAATCGGGGGATCGCAACTCGCGACTTCGACGTGCATGCAACTCTTGCACTCGCCAACCCCGATATGCCGATATGCTGATATGCACTGGTAGGGAGTTCTTCCGGACACTTGCGAGTTAACCCTCTCACAACTCCTCCGCAATCTGATGGTCTGCGGGATTTCGAAGATCTCTTCGACAGCTTCAAGTTGTCGATTCTCTTCCTCCTGAAGAGTTCTATGCTTCTCCACCTTCGGCCTGTCTGAACGTCACTGGGTCTGTTCCCACTGTAGAGCGAAAGTGATATCCCTCTTGAGCTTGTTCCTCTGACTCCTTCAGAGAACTTTGAGCACTTCTTCTGCGCTTCTCCTCCAACAACTTTCAAAGTGTTGAAGTCTCCCGGTTTCTGTACATCCGCAGCTACAACAAACCCGTCCTTCCCTTCTCAGACTTGCTGCTGAGATTCCAGTTCGACCTGCACTCCACCTGCCTGGCTCTAACAACCCAATTCACTCTGGGCAAAGAGAACAAAAGTTCGACTGCTTAACCCCCTCCACGCACTCTATGCGGAGGAATTCCACTGCACTCTATGCAGGAATCTCCTGGCTTCAGCAGAGAAACAGTTGAAACTCATTCACTTCATTCCCTCAGGTTTTGAACCTGATATGCAATCACATATGCAACATATAGGAGATAAGCATAAAAATAAGCAAACATGCATAAGCATAATATTAACAACACACAGAGATCAAACACATCCATGGAATTGAATCACAACTTCCTATTAATTCAATATCTATACATGAAGGTTCTTTACAAGATCTCTGCTCTGTTCTCCTTTTCTCTCTATGCTAATGCTGAATTCAGAATAATCCAGAACTCTTCAATAATACAAAGGAGGGTGCCTATATTCTGTTTTCCCTCTCAAGAGTCAAAACTGTCTAATCTACCATTAACTCCTACCTAACAACATTGAAACTAAATAAATGCCTTCTTATCTTTAATATCATACAAGTGCGCCTAGCTTTGAATTCCTTCGTTCAAGTGGCGGCGCAACAACTCCAAGGTAACTCAAAATGCACGTGCTGGCGCTGTCCATCTGTATTCTTTCTCTCCATGCGCTGGCTTGCTTGATCAAAATGTGGATGCTCCTGCATCATACTCCTCGGCTCGAAAGATTTCATGGCTCCTGTCCATGAGCTCCTGCACGGTGTGACCATGTCTTTGTATTACTGTCTCGGTCTCCCAGCTGGCATCCTCCACTGGGTGGTTCTGCCATTTCACTAGGTATTCAAAATATTGTTTCCTCCTGGTCTTTCTTCCAACTCTCTTGTCCAGTATGCTCTCCATGTCAGGCTTTTGTGCAACTGGCAATTTCTTCTTCCACTGGATCACTGGTTCCTCAGTTCCAGTGCCTGTTTCATCAGCCCTATAGGGGTATAAATCTGAAATATTGAAAATCGGAGATATCCCAATGCCCTCTGGCAACTCAAGCTCATATGCATTCTCTCCGAATTTTCTCAGAATTCTGCATGGTCCGATTTTCTTCATCTTGAGCTTGTTGTATGTTCCCCTTGGGAACCTTTCCTTCCTCAGGTGTGCTAGAACCAGGTCTCCAACTTCAAACTGAAGCAACCTCTTCCTCTGATCGGCTCTGCGCTTATATTCCTGATTCGTCCTTTGCAGTCGCTGCTTCACCTGTGCATGAAATTCTTTCATCGCCTCAACGAACTCCTCAGCTCTCGCGCTGCTAGTCTTAGCCTGTTCTGACTCTCTGAGCTCAGACACTCCTCTCGGCTGTGTTCCATATAAAATTTGAAACGGACTCTTACCTGTACTCCGATTCACAGAATCGTTGTATGCAAACTCTGCTTGTGGTAGGATCTGATCCCAACTGGTGTGATGCTCCACCACTAGGCTTCTCAACAGATCCCCTAAGCTCCTGTTGACTACTTCGGTCTGCCCATCTGTCTATGGATGGTAAGCAGAGCTGAATGCCAAGTCAGTCCCCAGCTTCTTCCATAGCTTCCTCCAAAAATGACCTATGAATTTGGTATCCCGATCCGAGACTATGCTTCTCGGCAATCCATGTAATCTGACTATCTCTTTGAAAAATAAATTGGCGATGTGGGTTGCATCGCTCGTCTTATGGCACAGAATGAAATGTGCCATCTTTGAGAACCTGTCCACCACAACAAAGATGGAATCAACTCCTCGTTGTGTTCTTGGCAACCCCAACACAAAGTCCATACTGATTGCCTCCCACGGCCTTTCGGGTATAGGCAACGGCTGATATAACCCTGTGTTTTGTTTTCTGCCCTTTGCGTGTTGACAAATTCTGCACCTGTCAACAAACTTCTTCACATCTGTACGCATGCCCGGCCAGTAATAAGATTCGCTCAGCTTGGCGAATGTTTTGTCATGCCCAAAATGACCTGCTAATCCTCTGCTGTGCTTTTCCTTCACCAAATTCTCTCTCATAGAGCAATCTGGAATGCGCAATTGATTGCCCTTGAATAGAAATCCATCCTGTATCAAGAAATCTATCCACGGACTCCTATCTCTGAGCACCGGATTCTCGGATGCTTCATAAGCTTCACCGAAATCAACATCGCCTGCATACATATCTTTCAGGTTCTCAAAACCCAACGTCTTGACCCTGAATTCCTGCAGCAACAAACATTTTCTACTCAAGGCGTCCGCCACCTTGTTCGCAGTCCCCGAAATGTGTTTGATGACAAAGGTGAAGTTCTACATGTACTCTACCCATTTCGCATGCTTCTGATTCAACTTCTCTTGCTGACTCACGAATTATAACGCATGGTTGTCACTGTACAATACGAACTCCTTGGGTATTAAATAATGCCTCCACTTTTTCAATGCCTAGATAATGGCATATAATTCTTTGTCGTATGTGGAGTACTTCAACTTCGCATCATCCAACTTCTCGCTGTAATATGCCACAGGTCTGTCATCCTGACTTAAAACTCCTCCAACAGCATACCCACTGGCGTCACACTTCACTTGGAAGGTCTTATGAAAATTTGGCAGCACCAGAATAGACTGCTCAGTAATCTTCCGCTTCAACAGATTGAAGCTCCTCTCAGCCTTTGCTGTCCACTGGAAAACCTTATGCCGCTTCTTCACAGTGTCCATCATTGCTGCGCTAATCCCACTGAAATTCCAAATGAACTTTCGGTAGAAACTAACCAGTCCGTGAAATCTTCTGACCTCGAAAACATTCCTCGGCGATGGCCAATTCCTGATCACATCAACCTTCTCAGGATCCATCTTCAACTCGTTTTCCGAAATTACAAAACCCAAATAAATGAGTTCGGTTTGCATGAAGGAACACTTCTTCAGATTGATCAACAGTTTCTCCTGCTGCAGTCTTTTCATCACAATGGCCAAATGCCTCAAGTGTTCAGCTCTAGTCTTGCTGAAAATCAATATGTCGTCTAGGTACACCACTACAAATTTGCCAATGAATTCCCGCAGGACTTCATTCATCAGCCTCATAAATGTGCTTGGCGCGTTCGTCAGCCCAAACGGCATGACCAGCCATTCGTACAGACCCTCGTTTGTCTTGAATTCCGTCTTCCATTCATCTCCCTCTCTCATCCGGATCTGATGATATCCGCTCTTGAGATCAATCTTGGAAAAGTAATTTGCCCCGCTCAGGCAATCCATCAGGTCGTCCATTCTTGGCAGTGGAAACCTGTACCTGATGGTGATCTTATTTATCGCCCTGGAGTCTGTACACATTCTCCAGCCTCCACCCTTATTTGGGCTTAGTACCGTTGGAACGACACACGGACTAAGACTTTCCCTCACCAGTCCTTTATCCTGCAGATATTGTACCTGCCTTTTGACTTCCTCGTTCTCTTGAGGTGTCAACCTGTACGCTGCCTTATTTGGTAGACTTGCTCCGGGTATGAGGTCAATGTGGTGACTCACACTCCTCATCGGTGGCAATGAACGCGATAGTTCATCCACGATGATATCAACAAACTCTCCCAGCAGTTGCTGAATCTCCTCTGGCAAATCATCCACTCTTGTGCTTGTCAGGACAATCCTCGGCTTCCTGAAAACAAAGAATTGTGGATCTTCATTCTTCTCCAACTCTGTGAGAAGCTCTTTCCCACTCATGAGAAGTATCGTGTTGTTTACTTCCGGCTTGACCACCTTATCCTTGATCGAAAGCAACGTATGGGATCTCCCATCTTTCTCTAAGGTGTATGTGTTCATTCTCCCATCATGAACAACATGTCGATCATACTGCCATGGTCTTCCCAATAAAACATGACAGACATCCATGGGTATAACGTCACACAAAATTTCATCCCTATAATCACCCATTTTAAAATTTACCAAGCATTGTTTTGTAACACATACCTGGTGTCCTTTCTGTAACCATGTCACCTTGTATGGACTCGGGTGCTTGTTCGTTTTCAGCTCCAGCTTCTCCACCATCTCGGTTGAAACGAGATTATCGGTGCTTCCACTGTCCACTATGACCTTGCATTTCCAACCCTTGGTCTTGCAAGTCGTCCGGAACAGTCTGCACCTTTGCGCTGAGCTGTCCACCTCTTTCTCAGGTTTCAAGAGAGCCTTGTGAACTGTCAGTGACTCCCCACTCCCAGTGTCTTCATCCTCCACACCACGCCTCTGCGCCTCAGCGACGTGAGCTTTTCCTCCATCCATTTTCCTCTCTGGACAGTCAACGACTTTGTGTCCGTCTTTACCACATGTAGAACATGTGATAATTCCTCCTCTGCCTCTTCCTCTACCTCGGGTACGATGAAATGCATTGGCGTTAGCGTAATCTCCTTGCTGATCTGGTTGCTGTCTCCTCGGCTCAAAATTTTGCTGCCTCTGCTGTGAGGTTCCACCTCTTTCAGGTCTACCCTGAGGCCTCTTCCAGTCCTCCTTGGGCTTCTGAAATTCTTTCTGGGAAACCGCTTTGCCTCTAGGCTGACTCCTGCCTCGCCCTCGCTGTCCCTGCTTGCGGCTCAGCTTTTCTTCGGCTCTTAGAGCCATCTGGTATGCATCCTCAACTGTGCGGATGGTAACCATGCTCAACTCGTCCTGAATGTCATACCTCAACCCATTCAGGTATCTCGCCACCTTTTCGTCACCACTCTCCCGATGACCCGCTCTGATGTTGAGCCTATAAAATTCCTCGGTGTACTCTTTCACCGTCATCAGCTTCTGTCTCAGGTTCTGCATGCGCCTGAACAGAGTGATATGGTAATCCCTCGGAATGAACTTCGCCTTCATCTTGGCGATCATCCGATCCCAGCTTTTGATCTTTTG